>OU026148.1:20133786-20297894 GCA_907269125.1 Eristalis pertinax
ATTGAACTTAAAATAATACACTATCTTACACAATAATTGTTGTCAGTATAATTTTTGGTTGAGTACGTTGTTTTCCGTTCTTGCTATATTTCCGATAGTAAGCTGGGTCTGACCATTTTTTTAAAACTAATTTTCAGTTTTTTGATTTTCTCAGAACCATGGGTTATAAATATTTGATTCTTGAAACAGTTTATAGGATTTTCTACGGATTGTATAATTTCAGTTAAGGATTTTTCACTATGATCAGTTTGTTCGGAAGTAGAAAGGAGATTAATGTGCTGTCGAGAAAGTGCATCTGCAACATTATTCTCTTTGCCAGGTTTATAATGAAATGTTGGGGAGAATTCTTCAATAACCACCATTCTCAGAAAGTTCAATCTGTGCTTTTATTTTTACGAGAAGGTCGTATCCTATTATTGCGTCGAAAGCGGTCGCCTACCTGATGGAATCGCATTCAATGCCCGCCCCGGCAGTCGTGATGATGGGGACATTCGTGCCACGTGACCGACGAAGAAGCAGCTGCTCAATGTTGAGTTCCTCCGCACTGCCGAGGTGTGTGTCAAAACTGACCCAGCTTGACCAATCCTACCGGAAAGCTCAGCATTACTCCTTCCATCAATCGTGAAAAAGCCCCCAGAGATACTTAAACTTCTCCACCTGTTTCAATGGGACTCCACTAACATGCAGAGTGCATTGAACAGGCGTTCTGGAAATGACCATAACCTGCGATTTGTCCACGTTAACCCTCATTCCAGCATCAGCACATACGGCCACAAACCTATCGAGTGCGCGCTGGAGTTCCGTCTGGGAGGATGTGAGGATAACTAAGTCATCTGCAAAAAGAGGATGACTTACCCTCAACTCTCCCAATGTGAAGCATTCCTCACCTCGGCTGTGCTGCAACATCCAGTCCATATATACAATGAAAAGGAGAGGTGACGAGACACACCCTTGGCGAAGTCCAACGCCCACGGTGAAAGGTGTTGATTTAGCACCGTTTACCCGAACACAGCTGCTACAGTTTGTTTATAGAGACTGAACGGCCCTCAGAAGAGGATCATCAATCCTATACTCCTGCAGGACACTCCAGAATTTACCTCTAGGGACTCGGTCATATGCCTTTTCCAAATCTACAAAACAACTGTAGATGGGTTGGGCATACTCCCAAGCCTTCTCAAGTAGTTCATTCCCCATCCTGGGCTCGACCATAGCTCTAGAACGCGCTTCCAACACCTTAGCATAGACTTTTCCGGGGGTACTTAAAAGAGATATGCCCCTGTAGTTGGAGCAATCTCTTTTGTCCCCCTTCTTGAAAAGTGTTTGCCAATCGCCAGGTGTCTCACCGCGTTCCCAGGCCACTTTAATGACACGAGATAGCCATAAAACTCCCTCTTTACAAATTGCCTTAAGAATTTCTGGTCAGATTTCATCCACACCGGCAGATTTGCCAATTTGTTAGCGATTCAATCGCCAAAATGACTTCCTCCACAGTAGGACTATTCTCCGCCCCACTCAAGACTACGGGTCTGTCATCCTCAGTGCCCTGTTCGGGATTGAGCAGCTCCGAAAAGTGCTCGCTCCATCTGCCCAAGATGTCCAGTTTCTCGCCGAACTCCTTCCAAGACTGCTCTTTAGCTGCTCGTACAGCTAATTTGCAAGTTCTTCGCGCCTCAGTGTACCGGTCACGAGAAGCAGAGTCCCCCAAGAGAATCCAGTCTCTGTAGGTCTTCTTCTTCTCTCTGATGGCTTATTGAACTTCAGGTGTTTTAAACCACGCAGTTCTTTTCTCACCACCAGCCGCCACTCCGAGCCGCTTCACTCCACAAACATATCGTGCAGATGCAATGACTGCTGTTGAAAACAGTCGCCATTCTGCCTCTACATGCGATGGAACAATTGGAAGTCGCTCAAACCTCTCAGATATGTGCCGTGCAAAATTTAGCTGCAACTCACTGTTCTGTAGTTTCTCCCACCGTATGCGTGTAACCACTCTTGGTTTCCGCCTTGGCAGAAAGGGTACTTTATCAGTGAAGTACAGCGTACACAACACCAGGTGATGATCAGTTGACAGCTCAGCCCCTCTCATCACACGAACGTCACAAATCATCCGTTTCACACACGATGGTACCACAAAGAGATGTATCAACGATTTTTGTTGAAGACTCTGACGGTACCACGTGTATTTATGGATGCCTTTGTGTGGAAAGAAGGTGTTCATTATAGACATGCCATTTGCACAGCAAAAGTCCAACAACTTCTCTCCGTTCGCGTTCTGATGAGGATCGCCGTTCCTCCCAATCACACTCCCCGAGGTCGTTACGTGCACACCCACATGAGCATTGAAATCACCCATCAGGATATAGGAATCCATCTCCGCTAATCCAATCCTATCAAGGGCAGCATCAAATTCATGCAGGAAAGCCGCGTATTCTGACTCTAAATTCGGTGCATACACCTGCACCAGAGCCAGAGTTGCCCTTTCAAGCTTGAGCTTTAAGATCGCGACTCTCCCTCCTAATGGTATCCACTCCAATACCCTGCCTGCCAGCCTGGGACTTGTGAGTATCCCCACTCCCGCCTGTGCAGACATTTGAGATGCAACTCCCGACAGGAAGAGTTTCCACCCGTCCAAAAGGTCCACAGTTCTAGATCCCCTTTGCTTCGTCGAAGAGATACCCACGATATCCAAACGATACCTGGCAGCTTCCTCAACCTCGAGATCCTTTCCTGCAAGCGATGAGACGTTCCATGTGCCTATCTTAAGTCGATGCCGTTGTCCGTTGCCTTTTGCCAATCGCACACACTGTTTAGTGCATGGCGTGACTTCCCCCCCACCCCCATAGCGGCTCACGAGGCCACTGATGGGTTGCTCGTAATTCCTTCGGTCTGAGCCCTGCCGGCTACCGAGCGGGACAGGCCGGGCTCAGCCCGAAGGAATTACGAGCAAGTCCATTGAGATTTTATTTGTAATAGCAGTGAGATGCTGTTCAACATTATCGTAGAATTTTGCAATGCTCAAATTGCCTTGACATAACACACTCATTTGGTCCTCCAAAATATGTAATGGACGTTTGTCCGAGTACGTATTATCAAGACGTGCAATTATTGCATCAAAATTAAGAACTGTATTGTGGGATGCTAAGGTTAAATCAGCTGACCCAACAATTTTGTTTCTTATTATGGCACCAGCTTGATACAATTTTTCTGAGCCTTCATAAGGTTCGAATAATTTAATTGCCGTTATGGCGGTTTGTAGCCATGAAAAATATCTTGCTCGTTCACCCTAAAACTCGGCAACGGATTTAACAATATCTAATGAAATTTCACATTTTAAACTAGAATTTATTCCAATCGGTTTATATGGAACTACTTTAGAAGATATGCGGACATTCTCTAATTCTTGCTCTAGTTCTTCAATTCTTGCACTAACTACACTAATATTTTGCACATTAACTGGATATTTCAGATGCTCTTTTAATAACAGATTGGCATGCTGTTTCAACATCTACTTGCATGGCTGCCGCTATTGTACTAGCTAGTTCTGACCCGTTATTTTTATTTTACAATCACAATTATTTCTTCACACAAATTCTGTTTTGTTTTAGATTCAATTGAACTTAAAATAATACACTATCTTGCACAATAATTGTTGTTAGTATAATTTTTGGTTGAGTACGTTGTTTTCCGTTCTTGCTATATTTCCGATAGTAAGCTGGGTCTGACCATTTTTTTAAAAATAATTTTCAGTTTTTTTTATTTTCTCAGAACCATGGGTTATAAATATTTGATTCTTGAAACAGTTTATAGGATTTTCTACGGAATGTATAATTTCAGTTAAGGATTTTTCACTATGATCAGTTTGTTCGGAAGTAGAAAGGAGATTAATGTGCTGTCGAGAAAGTGCATCTGCAACATTATTCTCTTTGCCAGGTTTATAATGAAATGTTGGGGAGAATTCTTCAATAACCTAACCACCATTCTCAGAAAGTTCAAGCTGTGCTTTTATTTTTACGAGAAGGTCGTATCCTATTATTGCGTCGAAAGTTTTTAATTGAGGGAGGACAAAAAAATCTGTAATTGTATTACAAAACCGCATTTTACATTTTTGAGTTATCGTATTCTCACCGTTTAACGTTTTTACTTTGAAAGGTTTACTATTTTTTTTTTTTATAATTTGCTCGCGCTCAAGGGATTGCTAATACCCTTAAGTGTACGGGGTCAAGACACAGCACGGGCCGAAGGTATGGAGGGAGAAAGGGAGAGATTTGAAATTGCTTTTAAACAAGGTAATTTTTTAATATAGTTTTTGGCTTAACAGTGTCTTCTAAGATTTTCAATACAACTTCGTTATTGAGCCTCTTTTCAACATATGGTAGAGCCGACTTTACCCTAAAAAATTAATATGGTCCTCATATTCATCTATGGACGAGTTTTCGCTGTCATTAAAAGCGTTAGCTTGAATATAATTTATTCGCTTAGTTTTTGGTATAGGCGTCCTATCCGATTCGCTGGGGCGTTTAAATGTCTTCTATTTCTGCTGCTTGTTCCCTGATTATGTTTTTCCTAGTTGAATGTGGTATTTCATTATGTCGAAATCTAGATGAGTATCAACACTCATATGATCATCTATATATTGAGGTCTTTGACGAAATTTCACAGAATTTAAGTTATTGGTATCAATTCGATCGCGTTGATCTGGTGTGTGGTGAATACCTTTTATATTTGACTGCATTGTGGTAGGAACTCGTTTGAAATGCGGATTGCTCCGAGCATTTGTGTTGGAACTTGTTCTTGTGCCTACGTTATTGTCAAAAGCTCTAGCGAAATTATACCTCTACTAGTTTGCTTCAAGCTCTTCAGCCTTTGCCAGGGCAAATCTTCACATCCAGCAGAAAAGAGAATACTGCTCAAAGGCTTATAAAGGCCTGAAATAAATACGCGTAGCGCGTCTGCTAGGAATTTAACTCCTATAGAGTCAATCAGTTGGCTATTCCCTGAATAGTCCATTGAGATCATGATCATCATCATCTTCTGACCCGCATAATCCACTAAAGGAGTCGCGGGGGTAAACCACGCACGAGAGATCTCCAGGCAACTCGATCCTCCGCCATCGACTCTAATTCATCAGGAGCAATGCCCAAGCGTAACCCGGCGAGTTTTTGGACTTGGTCCAACCACCTCGTCCTGCGTCTGCCAAGCGGTCGCCTACCTGATGGAATCGCATTCAACTCCCGCCCCGGAAGTCGTGATGGTGGCGACATTCGTGCCACGTGACCAAACCACCGAAGCATAGCCCTTTCTGTTCGAAGAAGCAGCTGCTCAATGTTGAGTTCCTCCGCACTGCCGAGGTGTGTGTCAAAACTGACCCAGCTTGACCAATCCTACCGGAAAGCTCAGCATTACTCCTTCCATCAATCGTGAAAAAGCCCCCAGAGATACTTAAACTTCTCCACCTGTTTCAATGGGACTCCACTAACATGCAGAGTGCATTGAACAGGCGTTCTGGAAATGACCATAACCTGCGATTTGTCCACGTTAACCCTCATTCCAGCATCAGCACATACGGCCACAAACCTATCGAGTGCGCGCTGGAGTTCCGTCTGGGAGGATGTGAGGATAACTAAGTCATCTGCAAAAAGAGGATGACTTACCCTCAACTCTCCCAATGTGAAACATTCCTCACCTCGGCTGTGCTGCAACATCCAGTCCATATATACAATGAAAAGGAGAGGTGACAAGACACACCCTTGGCGAAGTCCAACGCCCACGGTGAAAGGTGTTGATTTAGCACCGTTTACCCGAACACAGCTGCTACAGTTTGTTTATAGAGACTGAACGGCCCTCAGAAGAGGATCATCAATCCTATACTCCTGCAGGACACTCCAGAATTTACCTCTAGGGACTCGGTCATATGCCCTTTCCAAATCTACGAAACAACTGTAGATGGGTTGGGCATACTCCCAAGCCTTCTCAAGTAGTTCATTCCCCATCCTGGGCTCGACCATAGCTCTAGAACGCGCTTCCAACACTTTAGCATAGACTTTTCCGGGGGTACTTAAAAGAGATATGCCCCTGTAGTTGGAGCAATCTCTTTTGTCCCCCTTCTTGAAAAGTGTTTGCCAATCGCCAGGTGTCTCACCGCGTTCCCAGGCCACTTTAATGACACGAGATAGCCATAAAACTCCCTCTTTACACATTGCCTTAAGAATTTCTGGTCAGATTTCATCCACACCGGCGGATTTGCCAATTTGTTAGCGATTCAATCGCCAAAATGACTTCCTCCACAGTAGGACTATTTTCCACCCCACTCAAGACTACGGGTCTGTCATCCTCAGTGCCCTGTTCGGGATTGAGCAGCTCCGAAAAGTGCTCGCTCCATCTGCCCAAGATGTCCAGTTTTTCGCCGAACTCCTTCCAAGACTGCTCTTTAGCTGCTCGTACAGCTAATTTGCAAGTTCTTCGCGCCTCAGTGTACCGGTCACGAGAAGCAGAGTCCCCCAAGAGAATCCAGTCTCTGTAGGTCTTCTTCTTCTCTCTGATGGCTTATTGAACTTCGGGTGTTTTAAACCACGCAGTTCTTTTCTCACCACCAGCCGCTTCACTCCACAAACATCCCGTGCAGAGGCAATGACTGCTGTTGAAAACAGTCGCCATTCTTCCTCTACATGCGATGGAACAATTGGAAGTCGCTCAAACCTCTCAGATATGTGCCGTGCAAAATTTAGCTGCAACTCACTGTTCTGTAGTTTCTCCCACCGTATGCGTGTAACCACTCTTGGTTTCCGCCTTGGCAGAAAGTGTACTTTATCAGTGAAGTACAGCATACACAACACCAGGTGATGATCAGTTGACAGCTCAGCCCCTCTCATCACACGAACGTCACAAATCATCCGTTTCACACACGATGGTGCCACAAAGAGATCTATCAACGATTTTTGTTGAAGACTCTGACGGTACCACGTGTATTTATGGATGCCTTTGTGTGGAAAGAAGGTGTTCATTATAGACATGCCATTTGCACAGCAAAAGTCCAACAACTTCTCTCCGTTCGCGTTCTGATGAGGATCGCCGTTCCTCCCAATCACACTCCCCCAGGTCGTTACGTGCACACCCACATGAGCATTGAAATCACCCATCAGGATATAGGAATCCATCTCCGCCAATCCAATCCTATCAAGGGCAGCATCAAATTCATGCAGGAAAGCCGCGTATTCTGACTCTAAATTCGGTGCATACACCTGCACCAGAGCCAGAGTTGCCCTTTCAAGCTTGAGCTTTAAGATCGCGACTCTCCCTCCTAATGGTATCCACTCCAATACCCTGCCTGCCAGCCTGGGACTTGTGAGTATCCCCACTCCCGCCTGTGCAGACATTTGAGGTGCAACTCCCGACAGGAAGAGTTTCCACCCGTCCAAAAGGTCCACAGTTCTAGATCCCCTTTGCTTCGTCGAAGAGATACCCACGATATCCAAACGATACCTGGCAGCTTCCTCAACTAGCTCGAGATCCTTTCCTGTAAGCGATGAGACGTTCCATGTGCTTATCTTAAGTCGATGCCGTAGTCCGTTGCCTTTTGCCAATCGCACACACTGTTTAGTGCAAGGCGTGACTTCCCCCCCACCCCCATAGCGGCTCACGAGGCCACTGATGGGTTGCTCGTAATTCCTTCGGTCTGAGCCCGACCGGCTACCGAGCGGGACAGGCCGAGCTCAGCCCGAAGGAATTACGAGCAAGTCCATTGAGATTTTATTTGTAATAGCAGTGAGATGCTGTTCAACATTATCGTAGAATTTTGCAATGCTCAAATTGCCTTGACATAACACACTCATTTGGTCCTCCAAAATATGTAATGGACGTTTGTCAGAGTACGTATTATCAAGACGTGCAATTATTGCATCAAAATTAAGAACTGTATTGTGGGATGCTAAGGTTAAATCAGCTGACCCAACAATTTTGTTTCTTATTATGGCACCAGCTTGATACAATTTTTCTGAGCCTTCATAAGGTTCGAATAATTTAATTGACGTTATGGCGGCTTGTCGCCATGCAAAATATCTTGCTCGTTCACCCTAAAACTCGGCAACGGATTTAACAATATCTAATGAAATTTCACATTTTAAACTAGAATTTATTCCAATGGGTTTATATGGAACTACTTTAGAAGATATGCGGACGTTCTCTAATTTTTGCTCTAGTTCTTCAATTCTTGCACTAACTACACTAATATTTTACACATTAACTGGATATTTCAGAGGCTCTTTTAATAACAGATTGGCATGCTGTTTCAACATCTACTTGCATGGCTGCCGCTATTGTACTAGCTAGTTCTGACCCGTTATTTTTATTTACAATCACAAGTATTTCTTCACACAAATTCTGTTTTGTTTTAGATTCAATTGAACTTAAAATAATACACTATCTTACACAATAATTGTTGTCAGTATAATTTTTGGTTGAGTACGTTGTTTTCCGTTCTTGCTATATTTCCGATAGTAAGCTGGGTCTGGCCATTTTTTTAAAAATAATTTTCAGTTTTTTGATTTTCTCAGAACCATGGGTTATAAATATTTGATTCTTGAAACAGTTTATAGGATTTTCTACGGAATGTATAATTTCAGTTAAGTATTTTTCACTATGATCAGTTTGTTCGGAAGTAGAAAGGAGATTAATGTGCTGTCGAGAAAGTGCATCTGCAACATTATTTTCTTTGCCAGGTTTATAATGAAATGTTGGGGAGAATTCTTCAATAACCACCATTCTCAGAAAGTTCAATCTGTGCTTTTATTTTTACGAGAAGGTCGTATCCTATTATTGCGTCGAAAGTTTTTAATTGAGGGAGGACAAAAAAATCTGTAATTGTATTACAAAACCGCATTTTACATTTTTGAGTTATCGTATTCTCACCGTTTAATGTTTTTACTTTGAAAGGTTTACTATTTTTTTTTTTTTTATAATTTGCTCGCGCTCAAGGGATTGCTAATACCCTTAAGTGTACGGGGTCAAGACACAGCACGGCCGAAGGTATGGAGGGAGAAAGGGAGAGATTTGAAATTGCTTTTAAACAAGGTAATTTTTTAATATAGTTTTTGGCTTAACAGTGTCTTCTAAAATTTTCAGTACAACTTCGTTATTGAGCCTCTTTTCAACATATGGTAGAGCCGACTTTACCCTAAAAAATTAATATGGTCCTCATATTCATCTATGGACGAGTTTTCGCTGTCATTAAAAGCGTTAGCTTGAATATAATTTATTCGCTTAGTTTTTGGTATAGGCGTCCTATCCGATTCGCGGGGGCGTTTAAATGTCTTCTATTTCTGCTGCTTGTTCCCTGATTATGTTTTTCCTAGTTGAATGTGGTATTTCATTATGTCGAAATCTAGACGAGTTATCAACACTCATGTGATCATCTATATATTGAGGTCTTTGACGAAATTTCACAGAATTTAAATTATTGGTATCAATTCGATCGCGTTGATCTGGTGTGTGGTGAATACCTTTTATATTTGACTGCATTGTGGTAGGAACTCGTTTGAAATGCGGATTGCTCCGAGCATTTGTGTTGGAACTTGTTCTTGTGCCTACGCTATTGTCAAAAGCTCTAGCGAAATTATACCTATACTAGTTTCCCTCAAGCTCTTCAGCCTTTGCAAATGCCTTTGCCAGGGCAAATCTTCACATCCAGCAGAAAAGAGAATACTGCTCAAAGGCTTATAAAGGCCTGAAATAAATACGCGTAGCGCGTCTGCTAGGAATTTAACTCCTAGAGAGTCAATCAGTTGGCTATTCCCTGAATAGTCCATTGAGATCATGATCATCATCATCTTCTGACCCGCATAATCCACTAAAGGAGTCGCGGGGGTAAACCACGCACGAGAGATCTCCAGGCAACTCGATCCTCCGCCATCGACTCTAATTCATCAGAAGCAATGCCCAAGCGTAACCCGGCGAGTTTTTGGACTTGGTCCAACCACCTCGTCCTGCGTCTGCCAAGCGGTCGCCTACCTGATGGAATCGCATTCAACGCCCGCCCCGGAAGTCGTGATGATGGGGACATTCGTGCCACGTGACCTAACCAACGAAGCATAGCCCTTTCTGTTCGAAGAAGCAGCTGCTCAATGTTGAGTTCCTCCGCACTGCCGAGGTGTGTGTCAAAACTGACCCAGCTTGACCAATCCTACCGGAAAGCTCAGCATTACTCCTTCCATCAATCGTGAAAAAGCCCCCAGAGATACTTAAACTTCTCCACCTGTTTCAATGGGACTCCACTAACATGCAGAGTGCATTGAACAGGCGTTCTGGAAATGACCATAACCTGCGATTTGTCCACGTTAACCCTCATTCCAGCATCAGCACATACGGCCACAAACCTATCGAGTGCGCGCTGGAGTTCCGTCTGGGAGGATGTGAGGATAACTAAGTCATCTGCAAAAAGAGGATGACTTACCCTCAACTCTCCCAATGTGAAACATTCCTCACCTCGGCTGCGCTGCAACATCCAGTCCATATATACAATGAAAAGGAGAGGTGACAAGACACACCCTTGGCGAAGTCCAACGCCCACGGTGAAAGGTGTTGATTTAGCACCGTTTACCCGAACACAGCTGCTACAGTTTGTTTATAGAGACTGAACGGCCCTCAGAAGGGGACCATCAATCCTATACTCCTGCAGGACACTCCAGAGTTTACCTCGAGGGGCTCGGTCATATGCCTTTTCCAAATCTACAAAACAACTGTAGATGGGTTGGGCATACTCCCAAGCCTTCTCAAGGACCATTCTTATAGTGAAAAGCCGGTCGGTTGTACTTCTGCCGGGACGAAAGCCGCACTGTTCATTCCCCATCCTGGGCTCGACCATAGCTCTACAACGCGCTTCCAACACCTTAGCATAGACTTTTCCGAGGGTACTTAAAAGAGATATGCCCCTGTAGTTGGAGCAATCTCTTTTGTCCCCCTTCTTGAAAAGTGGGACAATCACCCCTGTTTGCCAATCGCCAGGTGTCTCACCGCGTTCCCAGGCCACTTTAATGACACGAGATAGCCATAAAACTCCCTCTTTACCCATTGCCTTAAGAATTTCTGGTCAGATTTCATCCACACCGGCGGATTTGCCAATTTGTTAGCGATTCAATCGCCAAAATGACTTCCTCCACAGTAGGACTATTTTCCACCCCACTCAAGACTACGGGTCTGTCATCCTCAGTGCCCTGTTCGGGATTGAGCAGCTCCGAAAAGTGCTCGCTCCATCTGCCCAAGATGTCCAGTTTCTCGCCGAACTCCTTCCAAGACTGCTCTTTCGCTGCTCGCACAGCTAATTTGCAAGTTCTTCGCGCCTCAGTGTACCGGTCACGAGAAGCAGTGTCCCACAAGAGAATCCAGTCTCTGTAGGTCTTCTTCTTCTCTCTGATGGCTTATTGAACTTCGGGTGTTTTAAACCACGCAGTTCTTTTCTCACCACCAGCCGCTTCACTCCACAAACATCCCGTGCAGAGGCAATGACTGCTGTTGAAAACAGTCGCCATTCTTCCTCTACATGCGATGGAACAATTGGAAGTCGCTCAAACCTCTCAGATATGTGCCGTGCAAAATTTAGCTGCAACTCACTGTTCTGTAGTTTCTCCCACCGTATGCGTGTAACCACTCTTGGTTTCCGCCTTGGCAGAAAGTGTACTTTATCAGTGAAGTACAGCATACACAACACCAGGTGATGATCAGTTGACAGCTCAGCCCCTCTCATCACACGAACGTCACAAATCATCCGTTTCACACACGATGGTACCACAAAGAGATCTATCAACGATTTTTGTTGAAGATTCTGACGGTACCACGTGTATTTATGGATGCCTTTGTGTGGAAAGAATGTGTTCATTATGGACATGCCATTTGCACAGCAAAAGTCCAACAACTTCTCTCCGTTCGCGTTCTGATGAGGATCGCCGTTCCTCCCAATCACACTCCCCCAGGTCGTTACGTGCACACCCACATGAGCATTGAAATCACCCATCAGGATATAGGAATCCATCTCCGCCAATCCAATCCTATCAAGGGCAGCATCAAATTCATGCAGGAAAGCCGCGTATTCTGACTCTAAATTCGGTGCATACACCTGCACCAGAGCCTGAGTTGCCCTTTCAAGCTTGAGCTTTAAGATCGCGACTCTCCCTCCTAATGGTATCCACTCCAATACCCTGCCTGCCAGCCTGGGACTTGTGAGTATCCCCACTCCCGCCTGTGCAGACATTTGAGGTGCAACTCGCGACAGGAAGAGTTTCCACCTGTCCAAAAGATCCACAGTTCTAGATCCCCTTTGCTTCGTCGAAGAGATACCCACGATAACCAAACGATACCTGGCAGCTTCCTCAACTAGCTCGAGATCCTTTCCTGTAAGCGATGAGACGTTCCATGTGCCTATCTTAAGTCGATGCCGTAGTCCGTTGCCTTTTGCCAATCGCACACACTGTTTAGTGCATGGCGTGACTTCCCCCCCACCCCCATAGCGGCTCACGAGGCCACTGATGGGTTGCTCGTAATTCCTTCGGTCTGAGCCCGACCGGCTACCGAGCGGGACAGGCCGGGCTCAGCCCGAAGGAATTACGAGCAAGTCCATTGAGATTTTATTTGTAATAGCAGTGAGATGCTGTAAGGTTAAATCAGCTAACCCAACAATTTTGTTTCTTATTATGGCAACAGCTTGATACAATTTTTCTGAGCCTTCATAAGGTTGGCTTGTCGCCATGAAAAATATCTTGCTCGTTCACCCTAAAACTCGGCAACGGATTTAACAATATCTAATGAAATTTCACATTTTAAACTAGAATTTATTCCAATCGGTTTATATGGAACTACTTTAGAAGATATGCGGACATTCTCTAATTCTTGCTCTAGTTCTTCAATTCTTGCACTAACTAAACTAATATTTTGCACATTAACTGGATATTTCAGAGGCTCTTTTAATAACAGATTGGCATGCTGTTTCAACATCTACTTGCATGGCTGCCGCTATTGTACTAGCTAGTTCTGACCCGTTATTTTTATTTTACAATCACAATTATTTCTTCACACAAATTCTGTTTTGTTTTAGATTCAATTGAACTTAAAATAATACACTATCTTACACAATAATTGTTGTCAGTATAATTTTTGGTTGAGTACGTTGTTTTCCGTTCTTGCTATATTTCCGATAGTAAGCTGGGTCTGACCATTTTTTTAAAAATAATTTTCAGTTTTTTGATTTTCTCAGAACCATGGGTTATAAATATTTGATTCTTGAAACAGTTTATAGGATTTTCTACGGAATGTATAATTTCAGTTAAGTATTTTTCACTATGATCAGTTTGTTCGGAAGTAGAAAGGAGATTAATGTGCTGTCGAGAAAGTGCATCTGCAACATTATTCTCTTTGCCAGGTTTATAATGAAATGTTGGGGAGAATTCTTCAATAACCACCATTCTCAGAAAATTCAATCTGTGCTTTTATTTTTACGAGAAGGTCGTATCCTATTATTGCGTCGAAAGTTTTTAATTGAGGGAGGACAAAAAAATCTGTAATTGTATTACAAAACCGCATTTTACATTTTTGAGTTATCGTATTCTCACCGTTTAATGTTTTTACTTTGAAAGGTTTACTATTTTTTTTTTTTTATAATTTGCTCGCGCTCAAGGGATTGCTAATACCCTTAAGTGTACGGGGTCAAGACACAGCACGGGCCGAAGGTATGGAGGGAGAAAGGGAGAGATTTGAAATTGCTTTTAAACAAGGTAATTTTTTAATATAGTTTTTGGCTTAACAGTGTCTTCTAAGATTTTCAATACAACTTCGTTATTGAGCCTCTTTTCAACATATGGTAGAGCCGACTTTACCCTAAAAAATTAATATGGTCCTCATATTCATCTATGGACGAGTTTTCGCTGTCATTAAAAGCGTTAGCTTGAATATAATTTATTCGCTTAGTTTTTGGTATAGGCGTCCTATCCGATTCGCTGGGGCGTTTAAATGTCTTCTATTTCTGCTGCTTGTTCCCTGATTATGTTTTTCCTACTTGAATGTGGTATTTCATTGTGTCGAAATCTAGATGAGTTATCAACACTCATGTGATCATCTATATATTGAGGTCTTTGACGAAATTTCACAGAATTTAAATTATTGCTATCAATTCGATCGCGTTGATCTGGTGTGTGGTGAATACCTTTTATATTTGACTGCATTGTGGTAGGAACTCGTTTGAAATGCGGATTGCTCCGAGCATTTGTGTTGGAACTTGTTCTTGTGCCTACGTTATTGTCAAAAGCTCTAGCGAAATTATACCTCTACTAGTTTGCTTCAAGCTCTTCAGCCTTTGCCAGGGCAAATCTTCACATCCAACAGAAAAGAGAATACTGCTCAAAGGCTTATAAAGGCCTGAAATGAATACGCGTAGCGCGTCTGCTAGGAATTTAACTCCTAGAGAGTCAATCAGTTGGCTATTCCCTGAATAGTTCATTGAGATCATGATCATCATCATCTTCTGACCCGCATAATCCACTAAAGGAGTCGCGGGGTTAGTGATTCAATCGCCAAAATGACTTCCTCCACAGTAGGACTATTTTCCACCCCACTCAAGACTACGGGTCTGTCATCCTCAGTGGCCTGTTCGGGATTGAGCAGCTCCGAAAAGTGCTCGCTCCATCTGCCCAAGATGTCCACTTTCTCGCCGAACTCCTTCCAAGACTGCTCTTTAGCTGCTCGTACAGCTAATTTGCAAATTCTTCGCGCTTCAGTGTACCGGTCACGAGAAGCAGAGTCCCCCAAGAGAATCCAGTCTCTGTAGGTCTTCTTCTTCTCTCTGATGGCTTATTGAACTTCGGGTGTTTTAAACCACGCAGTTCTTTTCTCACCACCAGCCGCCACTCCAAGCCGCTTCACTCCACAAACATCCCGTGCAGAGGCAATGACTGCTGTTGAAAACAGTCGCCATTCTTCCTCTACATGCGATGGAACAATTGGAAGTCGCTCAAACCTCTCAGATATGTGCCGTGCAAAATTTAGCTGCAACTCACTGTTCTGTAGTTTCTCCCACCGTATGCGTGTAACCACTCTTGGTTTCCGCCTTGGCAGAAAGGGTACTTTATCAGTGAAGTACAGCGTACACAACACCAGGTGATGATCAGTTGACAGCTCAGCCCCTCTCATCACACGAACGTCACAAATCATCCGTTTCACACACGATGGTACCACAAAGAGATCTATCAACGATTTTTGTTGAAGACTCTGACGGTACCACGTGTATTTATGGATGCCTTTGTGTGGAAAGAAGGTGTTCATTATGGACATGCCATATGCACAGCAAAAGTCCAACAACTTCTCTCCGTTCGCGTTCTGATGAGGATCGCCGTTCCTCCCAATCACACTCCCCCAGGTCGTTACGTGCACACCCACATGAGCATTGAAATCACCCATCAGGATATAGGAATCCATCTCCGCCAATCCAATCCTATCAAGGGCAGCATCAAATTCATGCAGGAAAGCCGCGTATTCTGACTCTAAATTCGGTGCATACACCTGCACCAGAGCCAGAGTTGCCCTTTCAAGCTTGAGCTTTAAGATCGCGACTCTCCCTCCTAATGGTATCCACTCCAATACCCTGCCTGCCAGCCTGGGACTTGTGAGTATCCCCACTCCCGCCTGTGCAGACATTTGATTTGCAACTCCCGACAGGAAGAGTTTCCACCCGTCCAAAAGGTCCACAGTTCTAGATCCCCTTTGCTTCGTCGAAGAGATACCCACGATATCCAAACGATACCTGGCAGCTTCCTCAACTAGCTCGAGATCCTTTCCTGTAAGCGATGAGACGTTCCATGTGCCTATCTTAAGTCGATGCCGTAGTCCGTTGCCTTTTGCCAATCGCACACACTGTTTAGTGCATGGCGTGACTTCCCCCCCCACCCCCATAGCGGCTCACGAGGCCACTGATGGGTTGCTCGTAATTCCTTCGGTCTGAGCCCGGCCGGCTACCGAGCGGGACAGGCCGGGCTCAGGCCGAAGGAATTACGAGCTACTTGCATGGCTGCCGCTATTGTACTAGCTAGTTCTGACCCGTTATTTTTATTTTACAATCACAATTATTTTTTCACACAAATTCTGTTTTGATTTAGATTCAATTGAACTTAAAATAATACACTATCTTACACAATAATTGTTGTCAGTATAATTTTTGGTTGAGTACGTTGTTTTCCGTTCTTGCTATATTTCCGATAGTAAGCTGGGTCTGACCATTTTTTTAAAAATAATTTTCAGTTTTTTGATTTTCTCAGAACCATGGGTTATAAATATTTGATTCTTGAAACAGTTTATAGGATTTTCTACGGAATGTATAATTTCAGTTAAGGATTTTTCACTATGATCAGTTTGTTCGAAAGTAGAAAGAAGAAATTGTTAATGTCGAGAAAGTGCATCTGCAACATTATTCTCTTTGCCAGGTTTATAATGAAATGTTGGGGAGAATTCTTCAATAACCACCATTCTCAGAAAGTTCAATCTGTGCTTTTATTTTTACGAGAAGGTCGTATCCTATTATTGCGTCGAAAGTTTTTAATTGAGGGAGGACAAAAAAATCTGTAATTGTATTACAAAACCGCATTTTACATTTTTGAGTTATCGTATTCTCACCGTTTAATGTTTTTACTTTGAAAGGTTTACTATTTTTTTTTTATAATTTGCGCGCGCTCAAGGGACTGCTAATACCCTTAAGTGTACGGGGTCAGGACACAGCACGGGCCGAAGTTATAGAGGGAGAAAGGGAGAGATTTGAAATTGCTTTTAAACAAGGTAATTTTTTAATATAGTTTTTGGCTTAACAGTGTCTTCTAAGATTTTCAATACAACTTCGTTATTGAGCCTCTTTTCAACATATGGTAGAGCCGACTTTACCCTAAAAAATTAATATGGTCCTCATATTCATCTATGGACGAGTTTTCGCTGTCATTAAAAGCGTTAGCTTGAATATAATTTATTCGCTTAGTTTTTGGTATAGGCGTCCTATCCGATTCGCGGGGGCGTTTAAATGTCTTCTATTTCTGCTGCTTGTTCCCTGATTATGTTTTTCCTAGTTGAATGTGGTATTTCATTATGTCGAAATCTAGACGAGTTATCAACACTCATGTGATCATCTATATATTGAGGTCTTTGACGAAATTTCACAGAATTTAAATTATTGGTATCAATTCGATCGCGTTGATCTGGTGTGTGGTGAATACCTTTTATATTTGACTGCATTGTGGAACTCGTTTGAAATGCGGATTGCTCCGAGCATTTGTGTTGGAACTTGTTCTTGTGCCTACGTTATTGTCAAAAGCTCTAGCGAAATTATACCTATACTAGTTTCCCTCAAGCTCTTCAGCCTTTGCAAATGCCTTTGCCAGGGCAAATCTTCACATCCAGCAGAAAAGAGAATACTGCTCAAAGGCTTATAAAGGCCTGAAATAAATACGCGTAGCGCGTCTGCTAGGAATTTAACTCCTATAGAGTCAATCAGTTGGCTATTCCCTGAATAGTCCATTGAGATCATGATCATCATCATCTTCTGACCCGCATAATCCACTGAAGGAGTCGCGGGGGTAAACCACGCACGAGAGATCTCCAGGCAACTCGATCCTCCGCCATCGACTCTAATTCATCAGAAGCAATGCCCAAGCGTAACCCGGCGAGTTTTTGGACTTGGTCCAACCACCTCGTCCTGCGTCTGCCAAGCGGTCGCCTACCTGATGGAATCGCATTCAACGCCCGCCCCGGCAGTCGTGATGATGGGGACATTCGTGCCACGTGACCAAACCACCGAAGCATAGCCCTTTCTGTTCGAAGAAGCAGCTGCTCAATGTTGAGTTCCTCCGCACTGCCGAGGTGTGTGTCAAAACTGACTCAGCTTGACCAATCCTACCGGAAAGCTCAGCATTACTCCTTCCATCAATCGTGAAAAAGCCCCCAGAGATACTTAAACTTCTCCACCTGTTTCAATGGGACTCCACTAACATGCAGAGTGCATTGAACAGGCGTTCTGGAAATGACCATAACCTGCGATTTGTCCACGTTAACCCTCATTCCAGCATCAGCACATACGGCCACAAACCTATCGAGTGCGCGCTGGAGTTCCGTCTGGGAGGATGTGAGGATAACTAAGTCATCTGCAAAAAGAGGATGACTTACCCTCAACTCTCCCAATGTGAAGCATTCCTCACCTCGGCTGTGCTGCAACATCCAGTCCATATATACAATGAAAAGGAGTGGTGACGAGACACACCCTTGGCGAAGTCCAACGCCCACGGTGAAAGGTGTTGATTTAGCACCGTTTACCCGAACACAGCTGCTACAGTTTGTTTATAGAGACTGAACGGCCCTCAGAAGAGGATCATCAATCCTATACTCCTGCAGGACACTCCAGAATTTACCTCTAGGGACTCGGTCATATGCCTTTTCCAAGTCTACAAAACAACTGTAGATGGGTTGGGCATACTCCCAAGCCTTCTCAAGTAGTTCATTCCCCATCCTGGGCTCGACCATAGCTCTAGAACGCGCTTCCAACACCTTAGTATAGACTTTTCCGGGGGTACTTAAAAGAGATATGCCCCTGTAGTTGGAGCAATCTCTTTTGTCCCCCTTCTTGAAAAGTGTTTGCCAATCGCCAGGTGTCTCACCGCGTTCCCAGGCCACTTTAATGACACGAGATAGCCATAAAACTCCCTCTTTACACATTGCCTTAAGAATTTCTGGTCAGATTTCATCCACACCGGCGGATTTGCCAATTTGTTAGCGATTCAATCGCCAAAATGACTTCCTCCACAGTAGGACTATTCTCCGCCCCACTCAAGACTACGGGTCTGTCATCCTCAGTGCCCTGTTCGGGATTGAGCAGCTCCGAAAAGTGCTCGCTCCATCTGCCCAAGATGTCCAGTTTCTCGCCGAACTCCTTCCAAGACTGCTCTTTAGCTGCTCCTACAGCTAATTTGCAAGTTCTTCGCGCCTCAGTGTACCGGTCACGAGAAGCAGAGTCCCCCAAGAGAATCCAGTCTCTGTAGGTCTTCTTCTTCTCTCTGATGGCTTATTGAACTTCAGGTGTTTTAAACCACGCAGTTCTTTTCTCACCACCAGCCGCCACTCCGAGCCGCTTCACTCCACAAACATATCGTGCAGATACAATGACTGCTGTTGAAAACAGTCGCCATTCTGCCTCTACATGCGATGGAACAATTGGAAGTCGCTCAAACCTCTCAGATATGTGCCGTGCAAAATTTAGCTGCAACTCACTGTTCTGTAGTTTCTCCCACCGTATGCGTGTAACCACTCTTGGTTTCCGCCTTGGCAGAAAGGGTACTTTATCAGTGAAGTACAGCGTACACAACACCAGGTGATGATCAGTTGACAGCTCAGCCCCTCTCATCACACGAACGTCACAAATCATCCGTTTCACACACGATGGTACCACAAAGAGATCTATCAACGATTTTTGTTGAAGACTCTGACGGTACCACGTGTATTTATGGATGCCTTTGTGTGGAAAGAAGGTGTTCATTATAGACATGCCATTTGCACAGCAAAAGTCCAACAACTTCTCTCCGTTCGCGTTCTGATGAGGATCGCCGTTCCTCCCAATCACACTCCCCCAGGTCGTTACGTGCACACCCACATGAGCATTGAAATCACCCATCAGGATATAGGAATCCATCTCCGCCAATCCAATCCTATCAAGGGCAGCATCAAATTCATCCAGGAAAGCCGCGTATTCTGACTCTAAATTCGGTGCATACACCTGCACCAGAGCCAGAGTTGCCCTTTCAAGCTTGAGCTTTAAGATCGCGACTCTCCCTCCTAATGGTATCCACTCCAATACCCTGCCTGCCAGCCTGGGACTTGTGAGTATCCCCACTCCCGCCTGTGCAGACATTTGAGGTGCAACTCCCGACAGGAAGAGTTTCCACCCGTACAAAAGGTCCACAGTTCTAGATCCCCTTTGCTTCATCGAAGAGATACCCACGATATCCAAACGATACCTGGCAGCTTCCTCAACCTCGAGATCCTTTCCTGCAAGCGATGAGACGTTCCATGTGCCTATCTTAAGTCGATGCCGTTGTCCGTTGCCTTTTGCCAATCGCACACACTGTTTAGTGCTTGGCGTGACTTCCCCCCCACCCCCATAGCGGCGCACGAGGCCACTGATGGGTTGCTCGTAATTCCTTCGGTCTGAGCCCTGCCGGCTACCGAGCGGGACAGGCCGGGCTCAGCCCGAAGGAATTACGAGCAAGTCCATTGAGATTTTATTTGTAATAGCAGTGAGATGCTGTTCAACATTATCGTAGAATTTTGCAATGCTCAAATTGCCTTGACATAACACACTCATTTGGTCCTCCAAAATATGTAATGGACGTTTGTCAGAGTACGTATTATCAAGACGTGCAATTATTGCATCAAAATTAAGAACTGTATTGTGGGATGCTAAGGTTAAATCAGCTGACCCAACAATTTTGTTTCTTATTATGGCACCAGCTTGATACAATTTTTCTGAGCCTTCATAAGGTTCGAATAATTTAATTGCCGTTATGGCAGTTTGTAGCCATGAAAAATATCTTGCTCGTTCACCCTAAAACTCGGCAACGGATTTAACAATATCTAATGAAATTTCACATTTTAAACTAGAATTTATTCCAATCGGTTTATATGGAACTACTTTAGAAGATATGCGGACATTCTCTAATTCTTGCTCTAGTTCTTCAATTCTTGCACTAACTACACTAAAATTTTGCACATTAACTGGATATTTCAGATGCTCTTTTAATAACAGATTGGCATGCTGTTTCAACATCTACTTGCATGGCTGCCGCTATTGTACTAGCTAGTTCTGACCCGTTATTTTTATTTTACAATCACAATTATTTCTTCACACAAATTCTGTTTTGTTTTAGATTCAATTGAACTTAAAATAATACACTATCTTACACAATAATTGTTGTCAGTATAATTTTTGGTTGAGTACGTTGTTTTCCGTTCTTGCTATATTTCCGATAGTAAGCTGGGTATGACCATTTTTTTAAAAATAATTTTCAGTTTTTTTTATTTTCTCAGAACCATGGGTTATAAATATTTGATTCTTGAAACAGTTTATAGGATTTTCTACGGAATGTATAATTTCAGTTAAGGATTTTTCACTATGATCAGTTTGTTCGGGAGTAGAAAGGAGATTAATGTGCTGTCGAGAAAGTGCATCTGCAACATTATTCTCTTTGCCAGGTTTATAATGAAATGTTGGGGAGAATTCTTCAATAACCTAACCACCATTCTCAGAAAGTTCAAGCTGTGCTTTTATTTTTACGAGAAGGTCGTATCCTATTATTGCGTCGAAAGTTTTTAATTGAGGGAGGACAAAAAAATCTGTAATGTGTATTACAAAACCGCATTTTACATTTTTGAGTTATCGTATTCTCACCGTTTAACGTTTTTACTTTGAAAGGTTTACTATTTTTTTTTTTTATAATTTGCTCGCGCTCAAGGGTTGCTAATACCCTTAAGTGTACGGGGTCAAGACACAGCACGGGCCGAAGGTATGGAGGGAGAAAAGGAGAGATTTGAAATTGCTTTTAAACAAGGTAATTTTTTAATATAGTTTTTGGCTTAACAGTGTCTTCTAAGATTTTCAATACAACTTCGTTATTGAGCCTCTTTTCAACATATGGTAGAGCCGACTTTACCCTAAAAAATTAATATGGTCCTCATATTCATCTATGGACGAGTTTTCGCTGTCATTAAAAGCGTTAGCTTGAATATAATTTATTCGCTTAGTTTTTGGTATAGGCGTCATATCCGATTCGCGGGGGCGTTTAAATGTCTTCTATTTCTGCTGCTTGTTCCCTGATTATGTTTTTCCTAGTTGAATGTGGTATTTCATTATGTCGAAATCTAGACGAGTTATCAACACTCATGTGATCATCTATATATTGAGGTCTTTGACGAAATTTCACAGAATTTAAATTATTGGTATCAATTCGATCGCGTTGATCTGGTGTGTGGTGAATACCTTTTATATTTGACTGCATTGTGGAACTCGTTTGAAATGCGGATTGCTCCGAGCATTTGTGTTGGAACTTGTTCTTGTGCCTACGTTATTGTCAAAAGCTCTAGCGAAATTATACCTATACTAGTTTCCCTCAAGCTCTTCAGCCTTTGCAAATGCCTTTGCCAGGGCAAATCTTCACATCCAGCAGAAAAGAGAATACTGCTCAAAGGCTTATAAAGGCCTGAAATAAATACGCGTAGCGCGTCTGCTAGGAATTTAACTCCTATAGAGTCAATCAGTTGGCTATTCCCTGAATAGTCCATTGAGATCATGATCATCATTATCTTCTGACCCGCATAATCCACTGAAGGAGTCGCGGGGGTAAACCACGCACGAGAGATCTCCAGGCAACTCGATCCTCCGCCATCGACTCTAATTCATCAGAAGCAATGCCCAAGCGTAACCCGGCGAGTTTTTGGACTTGGTCCAACCACCTCGTCCTGCGTCTGCCAAGCGGTCGCCTACCTGATGGAATCGCATTCAACGCCCGCCCCGGCAGTCGTGATGATGGGGACATTCGTGCCACGTGACCAAACCACCGAAGCATAGCCCTTTCTGTTCGAAGAAGCAGCTGCTCAATGTTGAGTTCCTCCGCACTGCCGAGGTGTGTGTCAAAACTGACCCAGCTTGACCAATCCTACCGGAAAGCTCAGCATTACTCCTTCCATCAATCGTGAAAAAGCCCCCAGAGATACTTAAACTTCTCCACCTGTTTCAATGGGACTCCACTAACATGCAGAGTGCATTGAACAGGCGTTCTGGAAATGACCATAACCTGCGATTTGTCCACGTTAACCCTCATTCCAGCATCAGCACATACGGCCACAAACCTATCGAGTGCGCGCTGGAGTTCCGTCTGGGAGGATGTGAGGATAACTAAGTCATCTGCAAAAAGAGGATGACTTACCCTCAACTCTCCCAATGTGAAGCATTCCTCACCTCGGCTGTGCTGCAACATCCAGTCCATATATACAATGAAAAGGAGTGGTGACGAGACACACCCTTGGCGAAGTCCAACGCCCACGGTGAAAGGTGTTGATTTAGCACCGTTTACCCGAACACAGCTGCTACAGTTTGTTTATAGAGACTGAACGGCCCTCAGAAGAGGATCATCAATCCTATACTCCTGCAGGACACTCCAGAATTTACCTCTAGGGACTCGGTCATATGCCTTTTCCAAATCTACAAAACAACTGTAGATGGGTTGGGCATACTCCCAAGCCTTCTCAAGTAGTTCATTCCCCATCCTGGGCTCGACCATAGCTCTAGAACGCGCTTCCAACACCTTAGTATAGACTTTTCCGGGGGTACTTAAAAGAGATATGCCCCTGTAGTTGGAGCAATCTCTTTTGTCCCCCTTCTTGAAAAGTGTTTGCCAATCGCCAGGTGTCTCACCGCGTTCCCAGGCCACTTTAATGACACGAGATAGCCATAAAACTCCCTCTTTACACATTGCCTTAAGAATTTCTGGTCAGATTTCATCCACACCGGCGGATTTGCCAATTTGTTAGCGATTCAATCGCCAAAATGACTTCCTCCACAGTAGGACTATTCTCCGCCCCACTCAAGACTACGGGTCTGTCATCCTCAGTGCCCTGTTCGGGATTGAGCAGCTCCGAAAAGTGCTCGCTCCATCTGCCCAAGATGTCCAGTTTCTCGCCGAACTCCTTCCAAGACTGCTCTTTAGCTGCTCCTACAGCTAATTTGCAAGTTCTTCGCGCCTCAGTGTACCGGTCACGAGAAGCAGAGTCCCCCAAGAGAATCCAGTCTCTGTAGGTCTTCTTCTTCTCTCTGATGGCTTATTGAACTTCAGGTGTTTTAAACCACGCAGTTCTTTTCTCACCACCAGCCGCCACTCCGAGCCGCTTCACTCCACAAACATATCGTGCAGATGCAATGACTGCTGTTGAAAACAGTCGCCATTCTGCCTCTACATGCGATGGAACAATTGGAAGTCGCTCAAACCTCTCAGATATGTGCCGTGCAAAATTTAGCTGCAACTCACTGTTCTGTAGTTTCTCCCACCGTATGCGTGTAACCACTCTTGGTTTCCGCCTTGGCAGAAAGGGTACTTTATCAGTGAAGTACAGCGTACACAACACCAGGTGATGATCAGTTGACAGCTCAGCCCCTCTCATCACACGAACGTCACAAATCATCCGTTTCACACACGATGGTACCACAAAGAGATCTATCAACGATTTTTGTTGAAGACTCTGACGGTACCACGTGTATTTATGGATGCCTTTGTGTGGAAAGAAGGTGTTCATTATAGACATGCCATTTGCACAGCAAAAGTCCAACAACTTCTCTCCGTTCGCGTTCTGATGAGGATCGCCGTTCCTCCCAATCACACTCCCCCAGGTCGTTACGTGCACACCCACATGAGCATTGAAATCACCCATCAGGATATAGGAATCCATCTCCGCCAATCCAATCCTATCAAGGGCAGCATCAAATTCATCCAGGAAAGCCGCGTATTCTGACTCTAAATTCGGTGCATACACCTGCACCAGAGCCAGAGTTGCCCTTTCAAGCTTGAGCTTTAAGATCGCGACTCTCCCTCCTAATGGTATCCACTCCAATACCCTGCCTGCCAGCCTGGGACTTGTGAGTATCCCCACTCCCGCCTGTGCAGACATTTGAGGTGCAACTCCCGACAGGAAGAGTTTCCACCCGTACAAAAGGTCCACAGTTCTAGATCCCCTTTGCTTCATCGAAGAGATACCCACGATATCCAAACGATACCTGGCAGCTTCCTCAACCTCGAGATCCTTTCCTGCAAGCGATGAGACGTTCCATGTGCCTATCTTAAGTCGATGCCGTTGTCCGTTGCCTTTTGCCAATCGCACACACTGTTTAGTGCTTGGCGTGACTTCCCCCCCACCCCCATAGCGGCGCACGAGGCCACTGATGGGTTGCTCGTAATTCCTTCGGTCTGAGCCCTGTCGGCTACCGAGCGGGACAGGCCGGGCTCAGCCCGAAGGAATTACGAGCAAGTCCATTGAGATTTTATTTGTAATAGCAGTGAGATGCTGTTCAACATTATCGTAGAATTTTGCAATGCTCAAATTGCCTTGACATAACACACTCATTTGGTCCTCCAAAATATGTAATGGACGTTTGTCAGAGTACGTATTATCAAGACGTGCAATTATTGCATCAAAATTAAGAACTGTATTGTGGGATGCTAAGGTTAAATCAGCTGACCCAACAATTTTGTTTCTTATTATGGCACCAGCTTGATACAATTTTTCTGAGCCTTCATAAGGTTCGAATAATTTAATTGCCGTTATGGCAGTTTGTAGCCATGAAAAATATCTTGCTCGTTCACCCTAAAACTCGGCAACGGATTTAACAATATCTAATGAAATTTCACATTTTAAACTAGAATTTATTCCAATCGGTTTATATGGAACTACTTTAGAAGATATGCGGACATTCTCTAATTCTTGCTCTAGTTCTTCAATTCTTGCACTAACTACACTAAAATTTTGCACATTAACTGGATATTTCAGATGCTCTTTTAATAACAGATTGGCATGCTGTTTCAACATCTACTTGCATGGCTGCCGCTATTGTACTAGCTAGTTCTGACCCGTTATTTTTATTTTACAATCACAATTATTTCTTCACACAAATTCTGTTTTGTTTTAGATTCAATTGAACTTAAAATAATACACTATCTTACACAATAATTGTTGTCAGTATAATTTTTGGTTGAGTACGTTGTTTTCCGTTCTTGCTATATTTCCGATAGTAAGCTGGGTATGACCATTTTTTTAAAAATAATTTTCAGTTTTTTTTATTTTCTCAGAACCATGGGTTATAAATATTTGATTCTTGAAACAGTTTATAGGATTTTCTACGGAATGTATAATTTCAGTTAAGGATTTTTCACTATGATCAGTTTGTTCGGGAGTAGAAAGGAGATTAATGTGCTGTCGAGAAAGTGCATCTGCAACATTATTCTCTTTGCCAGGTTTATAATGAAATGTTGGGGAGAATTCTTCAATAACCTAACCACCATTCTCAGAAAGTTCAAGCTGTGCTTTTATTTTTACGAGAAGGTCGTATCCTATTATTGCGTCGAAAGTTTTTAATTGAGGGAGGACAAAAAAATCTGTAATGTGTATTACAAAACCGCATTTTACATTTTTGAGTTATCGTATTCTCACCGTTTAACGTTTTTACTTTGAAAGGTTTACTATTTTTTTTTTTTATAATTTGCTCGCGCTCAAGGGTTGCTAATACCCTTAAGTGTACGGGGTCAAGACACAGCACGGGCCGAAGGTATGGAGGGAGAAAAGGAGAGATTTGAAATTGCTTTTAAACAAGGTAATTTTTTAATATAGTTTTTGGCTTAACAGTGTCTTCTAAGATTTTCAATACAACTTCGTTATTGAGCCTCTTTTCAACATATGGTAGAGCCGACTTTACCCTAAAAAATTAATATGGTCCTCATATTCATCTATGGACGAGTTTTCGCTGTCATTAAAAGCGTTAGCTTGAATATAATTTATTCGCTTAGTTTTTGGTATAGGCGTCCTATCCGATTCGCTGGGGCGTTTAAATGTCTTCTATTTCTGCTGCTTGTTCCCTGATTATGTTTTTCCTAGTTGAATGTGGTATTTCATTATGTCGAAATCTAGATGAGTTATCAACACTCATATGATCATCTATATATTGAGGTCTTTGACGAAATTTCACAGAATTTAAATTATTGGTATCAATTCGATCGCGTTGATCTGGTGTGTGGTGAATACCTTTTATATTTGACTGCATTGTGGTAGGAACTCGTTTGAAATGCGGATTGCTCCGAGCATTTGTGTTGGAACTTGTTCTTGTGCCTACGTTATTGTCAAAAGCTCTAGCGAAATTATACCTCTACTAGTTTGCTTCAAGCTCTTCAGCCTTTGCCAGGGCAAATCTTCACATCCAGCAGAAAAGAGAATACTGCTCAAAGGCTTATAAAGGCCTGAAATAAATACGCGTAGCGCGTCTGCTAGGAATTTAACTCCTATAGAGTCAATCAGTTGGCTATTCCCTGAATAGTCCATTGAGATCATGATCATCATCATCTTCTGACCCGCATAATCCACTAAAGGAGTCGCGGGGGTAAACCACGCACGAGAGATCTCCAGGCAACTCGATCCTCCGCCATCGACTCTAATTCATCAGGAGCAATGCCCAAGCGTAACCCGGCGAGTTTTTGGACTTGGTCCAACCACCTCGTCCTGCGTCTGCCAAGCGGTCGCCTACCTGATGGAATCGCATTCAACTCCCGCCCCGGAAGTCGTGATGGTGGCGACATTCGTGCCACGTGACCAAACCACCGAAGCATAGCCCTTTCTGTTCGAAGAAGCAGCTGCTCAATGTTGAGTTCCTCCGCACTGCCGAGGTGTGTGTCAAAACTGACCCAGCTTGACCAATCCTACCGGAAAGCTCAGCATTACTCCTTCCATCAATCGTGAAAAAGCCCCCAGAGATACTTAAACTTCTCCACCTGTTTCAATGGGACTCCACTAACATGCAGAGTGCATTGAACAGGCGTTCTGGAAATGACCATAACCTGCGATTTGTCCACGTTAACCCTCATTCCAGCATCAGCACATACGGCCACAAACCTATCGAGTGCGCGCTGGAGTTCCGTCTGGGAGGATGTGAGGATAACTAAGTCATCTGCAAAAAGAGGATGACTTACCCTCAACTCTCCCAATGTGAAACATTCCTCACCTCGGCTGTGCTGCAACATCCAGTCCATATATACAATGAAAAGGAGAGGTGACAAGACACACCCTTGGCGAAGTCCAACGCCCACGGTGAAAGGTGTTGATTTAGCACCGTTTACCCGAACACAGCTGCTACAGTTTGTTTATAGAGACTGAACGGCCCTCAGAAGAGGATCATCAATCCTATACTCCTGCAGGACACTCCAGAATTTACCTCTAGGGACTCGGTCATATGCCTTTTGGAAATCTACAAAACAACTGTAGATGGGTTGGGCATACTCCCAAGCCTTCTCAAGTAGTTCATTCCCCATCCTGGGCTCGACCATAGCTCTAGAACGCGCTTCCAACACCTTAGCATAGACTTTTCCGGGGGTACTTAAAAGAGATATGCCCCTGTAGTTGGAGCAATCTCTTTTGTCCCCCTTCTTGAAAAGTGTTTGCCAATCGCCAGGTGTCTCACCGCGTTCCCAGGCCACTTTAATGACACGAGATAGCTATAAAACTCCCTCTTTACACATTGCCTTAAGAATTTCTGGTCAGATTTCATCCACACCGGCGGATTTGCCAATTTGTTAGCGATTCAATCGCCAAAATGACTTCCTCCACAGTAGGACTATTTTCCACCCCATTCAAGACTACGGGTCTGTCATCCTCAGTGCCCTGTTCGGGATTGAGCAGCTCCGAAAAGTGCTCGCTCCATCTGCCCAAGATGTCCAGTTTCTCGCCGAACTCCTTCCAAGACTGCTCTTTAGCTGCTCGTACAGCTAATTTGCAAGTTCTTCGCGCCTCAGTGTACCGGTCACGAGAAGCAGAGTCCCCCAATAGAATCCAGTCTCTGTAGGTCTTCTTCTTCTCTCTGATGGCTTATTGAACTTCGGGTGTTTTAAACCACGCAGTTCTTTTCTCACCACCAGCCGCTTCACTCCACAAACATCCCGTGCAGAGGCAATGACTGCTGTTGAAAACAGTCGCCATTCTGCCTCTACATGCGATGGAACAATTGGAAGTCGCTCAAACCTCTCAGATATGTGCCGTGCAAAATTTAGCTGCAACTCACTGTTCTGTAGTTTCTCCCACCGTATGCGTGTAACCACTCTTGGTTTCCGCCTTGGCAGAAAGTGTACTTTATCAGTGAAGTACAGCATACACAACACCAGGTGATGATCAGTTGACAGCTCAGCCCCTCTCATCACACGAACGTCACAAATCATCCGTTTCACACACGATGGTACCACAAAGAGATCTATCAACGATTTTTGTTGAAGACTCTGACGGTACCACGTGTATTTATGGATGCCTTTGTGTGGAAAGAAGGTGTTCATTATGGACATGCCATTTGCACAGCAAAAGTCCAACAACTTCTCTCCGTTCGCGTTCTGATGAGGATCGCCGTTCCTCCCAATCACACTCCCCCAGGTCGTTACGTGCACACCCACATGAGCATTGAAATCACCCATCAGGATATAGGAATCCATCTCCGCCAATCCAATCCTATCAAGGGCAGCATCAAATTCATGCAGGAAAGCCGCGTATTCTGACTCTAAATTCGGTGCATACACCTGCACCAGAGCCAGAGTTGCCCTTTCAAGCTTGAGCTTTAAGATCGCGACTCTCCCTCCTAATGGTATCCACTCCAATACCCTGCCTGCCAGCCTGGGACTTGTGAGTATCCCCACTCCCGCCTGTGCAGACATTTGAGGTGCAACTCGCGACAGGAAGAGTTTCCACCCGTCCAAAAGATCCACAGTTCTAGATCCCCTTTGCTTCGTCGAAGAGATACCCACGATAACCAAACGATACCTGGCAGCTTCCTCAACTAGCTCGAGATCCTTTCCTGTAAGCGATGAGACGTTCCATGTGCCTATCTTAAGTCGATGCCGTAGTCCGTTGCCTTTTGCCAATCGCACACACTGTTTAGTGCATGGCGTAACTTCCCCCCCACCCCCATAGCGGCTCACGAGGCCACTGATGGGTTGCTCGTAATTCCTTCGGTCTGAGCCCGACCGGCTACCGAGCGGGACAGGCCGGGCTCAGCCCGAAGGAATTACGAGCAAGTCCATTGAGATTTTATTTGTAATAGCAGTGAGATGCTGTTCAACATTATCGTAGAATTTTGCAATGCTCAAATTGCCTTGACATAACACACTCATTTGGTCCTCCAAAATATGTAATGGACGTTTGTCAGAGTACGTATTATCAAGACGTGCAATTATTGCATCAAAATTAAGAACTGTATTGTGGGATGCTAAGGTTAAATCAGCTGACCCAACAATTTTGTTTCTTATTATGGCACCAGCTTGATACAATTTTTCTGAGCCTTCATAAGGTTCGAATAATTTAATTGCCGTTATGGCGGTTTGTAGCCATGAAAAATATCTTGCTCGTTCACCCTAAAACTCGGCAACGGATTTAACAATATCTAATGAAATTTCACATTTTAAACTAGAATTTATTCCAATCGGTTTATATGGAACTACTTTAGAAGATATGCGGACATTCTCTAATTCTTGCTCTAGTTCTTCAATTCTTGCACTAACTACACTAATATTTTGCACATTAACTGGATATTTCAGATGCTCTTTTAATAACAGATTGGCATGCTGTTTCAACATCTACTTGCATGGCTGCCGCTATTGTACTAGCTAGTTCTGACCCGTTATTTTTATTTTACAATCACAATTATTTCTTCACACAAATTCTGTTTTGTTTTAGATTCAATTGGACTTAAAATAATACACTATCTTGCACAATAATTGTTGTCAGTATAATTTTTGGTTGAGTACGTTGTTTTCCGTTCTTGCTATATTTCCGATAGTAAGCTGGGTCTGACCATTTTTTTAAAAATAATTTTCAGTTTTTTTTATTTTCTCAGAACCATGGGTTATAAATATTTGATTCTTGAAACAGTTTATAGGATTTTCTACGGAATGTATAATTTCAGTTAAGTATTTTTCACTATGATCAGTTTGTTCGGAAGTAGAAAGGAGATTAATGTGCTGTCAAGAAAGTGCATCTGCAACATTATTCTCTTTGCCAGGTTTATAATGAAATGTTGGGGAGAATTCTTCAATAACCACCATTCTCAGAAAGTTCAATCTGTGCTTGCCACAAACCTATCGAGTGCGCGCTGAAGTTCCGTCTGGGATTATGTGAGGATAACATCTGCAAAAAGAGGATGACTTACCCTCAACTCTCCCAATGTGAAACATTCCTCACCTCGGCTGCGCTGCAACATCCAGTCCATATATACAATGAAAAGGAGAGGTGACAAGACACACCCTTGGCGAAGTCCAACGCCCACGGTTAAAGGTGTTGATCTAGCACCGTTTACCCGAACACAGCTGCTACAGTTTGTTTATAGAGACTGAATGGCCCTCAGAAGAGGACCATCAATCCTATACTCCTGCAGGACACTCCAGAGTTTACCTCGAGGGACTCGGTTATATGCCTTTTCCAAATCTACAAAACAACTGTAGATGGGTTGGGCATACTCCCAAGCCTTCTCAAGGACCATTCTTATAGTGAAAAGCCGGTCGGTTGTACTTCTGCCGGGACGAAAGCCGCACTGTTCATTCCCCATCCTGGGCTCGACCATAGCTCTAGAACGCGCGTCCAACACCTTAGCATAGACTTTTCCGGGGGTACTTAAAAGAAGTCCGTCCAACTACTCGCATATGCCGACGATATTGACATTATTGGAAGAACGCAGCGTGATGTCAATGGCGCTTTTGTGGGTATTGCAACGGAGGCCGCGAAGATGGGTTTAGCGGTAAACGAGGGTAAGACCAAGTATATGCTGTCAACGAGAAAGGACACCCAACACCGACGTCTCGGTCAGAACGTCACAGCAGACAGATATAACTTTGAGGTAGTCAAAAACTTTGTCTACCTAGGCACCGCTATAAACTCAGACAATGACACCAGCGCTGAAATCAAACGAAGAATAACCCTTGCCAATCGCTGCTTCTTTGGGCTAAGAAAGCAACTGGTAAACAAAGCCCTCTCTCGAACAACCAAGATAACGCTCTACAAGACCTTAATCGTCCCAGTCCTGCTATATGGCGCGGAGGCATGGACTTTGTCAAAAGCGGATGAAGCTGCCCTTGGTTGCTTCGAGAGGAAAATTCTTCGTGTGATTTTCGGTCCCGTCTGCATAGACGGTGAGTGGAGGAGGAGATATAATGACGAACTATACGGGCTGTTCAGCGACATCGACTTAGCCAGAAGAGTGAAGATCCAAAGACTGAGATGGCTAGGTCATGTAGAGCGGATGGAAACCAATACTCCGGCCCGAAAAGTCTTCGAATCCACCCCCGAGGGACGGCGCAGTAGAGGAAGACCGCGACTCAGGTGGCGCACGCAAGTGGAAAGGGACCTCAACCAACTATGCGTGCGAAACTGGAGACAGCTAGCTAAAGATCGAGCTGGCTGGAGACGCTTGTTGGTTGAGGCCCAGGTCCACCCCGGACTGTAGCGCCACCTTAAGTAAGTAAGTACTTAAAAGAGATATGCCCCTGTAGTTGGAGCAATCTCTTTTGTCCCCCTTCTTGAAAAGTGGGACAATCACCCCTGTTTGCCAATCGCCAGGTGTCTCACCGCGTTCCCAGTCCACTTTAATGACACGTGATAGCCATAAAACTCCCTCTTTACACATTGCCTTAAGAATTTCTGGTCAGATTTCATCCACACCGGCGGATTTGCCAATTTGTTAGCGATTCAATCGCCAAAATGACTTCCTCCACAGTAGGACTATTCTCCGCCCCACTCAAGACTACGGATCTGTCATCCTCAGTGGCCTGTTCGGGATTGAGCAGCTCCGAAAAGTGCTCGCTCCATCTGCCCAAGATGTCCACTTTCTCGCCGAACTCCTTCCAAGACTGCTCTTTAGCTGCTCGTACAGCTAATTTGCAAGTTCTTCGCGCTTCAGTGTACCGGTCACGAGAAGCAGAGTCCCCCAATAGAATCCAGTCTCTGTAGGTCTTCTTCTTCTCTCTGATGGCTTATTGAAATTCGGGTGTTTTAAACCACGCAGTTCTTTTCTCACCGCCAGCCGCCACTCCAAGCTGCTTCACTCCACAAACACCCCGTGCAGAGGCAATGACTGCTGTTGAAAACAGTCGCCATACTTCCTCTACATGCGATGGAACAATTGGAAGTCGCTCAAACCTCTCAGATATGTGCCGTGCAAAATTTAGCTGCAACTCACTGTTCTGTAGTTTCTCCCACCGTATGCGTGTAACCACTCTTGGTTTCCGCCTTGGCAGAAAGTGTACTTTATCAGTGAAGTACAGCATACACAACACCAGGTGATGATCAGTTGACAGCTCAGCCCCTCTCATCACACGAACGTCACAAATCATCCGTTTCACACACGATGGTACCACAAAGAGATCTATCAACGATTTTTGTTGAAGACTCTGACGGTACCACGTGTATTTATGGATGCCTTTGTGTGGAAAGAAGGTGTTCATTATGGACATGCCATATGCACAGCAAAAGTCCAACAACTTCTCTCCGTTCGCGTTCTGATGAGGATCGCCGTTCCTCCCAATCACACTCCCCCAGGTCGTTACGTGCACACCCACATGAGCATTGAAATCACCCATCAGGATATAGGAATCCATCTCCGCTATCCTATCAAGGGCAGCATCAACTTCATCCAGGAAAGCCGCGTACTCTGACTCTAAATTCGGTGCATACACCTGCACCAGATCCCCTTTGCTTCGTCGAAGAGATACCCACGATATCCAAACGATACCTGGCAGCTTCCTCAACTAGCTCGAGATCCTTTCCTGTGAGCGATGAGACGTCCCATGTGCCTATCTTAAGTCGTTGCCGTTGTCCGTTGCCTTTTGCCAATCGCACACACTGGTTAGTGCATGGCGTGACTTCCCCCCCACCCCCATAGCGGCTCACGAGGCCACTGATGGGTTGCTCGTAATTCCTTCGGTCTGAGCCCGACCGGCTACCGAGCGGGACAGGCCGGGCTCAGCCCGAAGGAATTACGAGCAAGTCCATTGAGATTTTATTTGTAATAGCAGTGAGATGCTGTTCAACATTATCGTAGAATTTTGCAATGCTCAAATTGCCTTGACATAACACACTCATTTGGTCCACCAAAATATGTAATGGACGTTTGTCAGAGTACGTATTATCAAGACGTGCAATTATTGCATCAAAATTAAGAACTGTATTGTGGGATGCTAAGGTTAAATCAGCTAACGCAACAATTTTGTTTCTTATTATGGCAACAGCTTGATACAATTTTTCTGAGCCTTCATAAGATTCGAATAATTTAATTGCCGTTATGGCGGCTTGTCGCCATGAAAATATCTTGCTCGTTCACCCTAAAACTCGGCAACGGATTTAACAATATCTAATGAAATTTCACATTTTAAACTAGAATTTATTCCAATGGGTTTATATGGAACTACTTTAGAAGATATGCGGACATTCTCTAATTCTTGCTCTAGTTCTTCAATTCTTGCACTAACTACACTAATATTTTGCACATTAACTGGATATTTCAGAGGCTCTTTTAATAACAGATTGGCATGCTGTTTCAACATCTACTTGCATGGCTGCCGCTATTGTACTAGCTAGTTCTGACCCGTTATTTTTATTTTACAATCACAAGTATTTCTTCACACAAATTCCGTTTTGTTTTAGATTCAATTGAACTTAAAATAATACACTATCTTACACAATAATTGTTGTCAGTATAATTTTTGGTTGAGTACGTTGTTTTCTGTTCTTGCTATATTTCCGATAGTAAGCTGGGTCTGACCATTTTTTTACAAATAATTTTCAGTTTTTTTATTTTCTCAGAACCATGGGTTATAAATATTTGATTCTTGAAACAGTTTATAGGATTTTCTACGGAATGTATAATTTCAGTTAAGGATTTTTCACTATGATCAATTTGTTCGGAAGTAGTAAGGAGATTAATGTGCTGTCGAGAGTATGGGGTTGATGATCCGTACAAATGTGAATATCAGGGGCTCCGTATAGGTATTATTATTTGTATTATTTAATAACGGGAACGTAAAAGTACACCTATTAAAGAATACAAGAGCCCAGCTGCGACGACTATTAGCTCTGAAAGTAAACCTTAATACTAGGTAAAGAAATTAATTTTGTTTAGGAATTCATTAATTTTATCTATGTTAGTACGGTTCGGGTATTTAAGTAATTCATATATATAGGTGAATCTATGCCAAGAGAGTTTAAAAATGTTCTAAATTTAGTGTTGTGTTGCAGGGAGTGCATATTGGGGGGTTTAGATTGGTGAGGATATGTTCATGAGTTCCGGCAGTGTGTCCAAGCCTTAGGCGAATAAAATTTATTATTTTGCGTTTTGATACGTTGCGTTTTAATAGGATGTGATTTGTCAGGATTAATTTCTTTGTAGTGATGGTGGTATTCACTCCAATCATTCAGATGTTTCTTTTTTATGGTATCCTTTGTGTAATTTGTTAGGTCTTGTTTGGTAAAGCGGTTGAATCGGTAGATTTGTGCATCTTTCCCTGATCTGGCTGCACGGTCTGCTGCTTTATGGCCGCGGACACCAGTATGGCCGGGAATCCACATGAGCTTGACTTTCTTGTTACAAAGAAGAATTTTTTATTTGATCAATCAACTCTATTGTATTGTTTGGGTTAGTTGTGGCCTTCAGAACGGACATACTGTCAGAGAAGATAATGGTTTTCCGTCTGTGCTTTGCTGCTGTCTTGATTGCCTGAACGATACCGAAGGCCTCAGCTGTGAAAATTGATGTGAATTCGGGAAGCAGACCAATATTAAGGATGATTTCTGCAGTTTTAGATCCATCGGTAAAGAAGATATTCCATCCTTGGTTACCTAGGTGTGATGCTATTTCTGAGAACAGGGCCTGGTATATTGAATCTGTCGTATTGTTCTTCCTATAATCCGCAAGTGTCATAATTAATGATTCGTGTTTCACTGCACAAGGGGGGAAGGAAGGTTAGAAGTGGTACACTCTTTTTATCGGTAGTTGTAGTTGGTTGGCTTTAATTAATGTCAGTTTTATGGCTGATGGTACCCGTTTACAGATTTTTTGGTTAATTGCATGTGCGATGTCATTGTCAATCACTGAGTTTTTTTTATAGAGAAAACAAGCTTTGGAGTTAGTTTTATAGTTGCTTCCTCGAAACGCTCTTCTATTGATGGAAGGCCAGCCTCGGCAAGTTTATTTTTTATAGGAGTTGTAGGGAAAGCGTTGAGGCTTCTTCTAGCTGCCGATGGTATGGAGTTTTAATGATTTTAAGCGTTGATTTAGGGCACTTCTCATATATATATAGTCCAAAGTCTATTTTGCTAAGAATTAACATTTTAGTGATCTGTGTGAGTGAATATTTACATGAACATTGCTTTTATTACGACTTAAATACTTAATAATATTAGTCCTCGCAGCTATGGATTTTCTTAACTCTAAACAATGTTGCTTCCAAGAATATTTATTACAATTAATCATAGAATACTTAAATTATTTACGTTAGTAATTATAGTATCGTTTATTGAAAGGCTGAAGCCAGAGCCGTTACGTCTACGGCAAATGTGTAGTAGCTTGAATTTGCCAAGTGATAACTACCGCTACTGACGACCATCTTAAGATGTCTATTACAGCGTTGGAAAAGAGTTTCTTACACTCGTTCAAATCGGGAGATCTGCTTAGGATATAAACATCGTCCGCATAGAGACAATGGCCAGAACATTATGTTTAGCTAGCAAGTTACTTATGTCATCAAATGCTATAGTAAACAGCATTACTGAAAGAGGAGATCCCTGTGGGTTGCCGTTTTCTAAAGGATATGTCTTTGAGAAGAAGTTGTTCACTCTTGAGCAAAATTTTCTATTTGATATAAATGAATCCGCGTATTTGAAGAGTTTTGGCCCAATGCCCCATTTGCTAAGTTTGCTTAAAATTATATGTTTCCCGATTCTCTCGAAGGCTCTTTCAAAATCTAATGCAAGCACTGATACATGATTTTTGGCCGAGATGGCATTTGAGACATAGTGGTTTATGTGAAGGTGGGCATCGACACAGCCTCTGTTCGGTTTGAAAGCAACTTGTTTTGGAGAGATCAATTTTTTGGATTCAGCAAACCAGAGTAGGCGTTTCGCAATTATTTTCTCCAATATTTTTGAAAGGCATGGAATAAGTGATACCGGACGGTAGCCTTCTATGGAAGATTTGTCCATATTCTTTTTGGGGATATGAACCAGGACGGCCGTTTTCCAGTACTGAGGAATGGTGGAGGTATCGAGGATGTTATTATATAGTTGAATTATTCTTTCTTTGGTTGGTGGAGGGAGATTTTTGATCATTGGGTAGGGGATCCTATCTTTTCCAGGAGTTTTGCCTTTTGTTTTACTGAGAGCTGCTTCGAACTCTAGTAGGGAAAATGATTTTTAGGGCGCACATTTTCGCTTTACGAAGTTCTGTAAGCTCAGAATTCCACCAAGGTACGATAGTTCTGCTTTTAGGAGAGTATGAGGGGTTGGTTTGCGGAATGGAATGGTTGGCAGCAGTTCATAAGGCTCTTTGGAGTAACGCTGCTTCTTTATTGATATTTAAACAAGGCGGTATGTCGGATAAATATTTCGAGACTAAGTTGCAGTAAGTTCTCCAATCCGCAAGATCAGTCTTAAACTTTAAATTAGGGAAGTGTTTTTGCGAGGACCTGCCAATGGTTAAGCTGGTACAAATAGGAAAGTGGTCACTGTTGTGGAGATCGGCTGAAATTTTCCATGAGATTGAAGGGAACAACTCGGGCGAACAACATGTTATATCAACAAATGTAAGAGTATTGTGGGTTGAAAGGTGTGTAGGTGAGCCGTCGTTTAGGCATATAAGGTTTGAGCTGAGTAGAAAACATCTCCTTTAATAAGTAGACCTACGTCTTGCTTATTGGTGATGTTGTTTTCCAGATTTAATAAGTAACCTCTATACGTTTTTGGTGTTGTAGGGGTCGATCTGAAGGCTAAATGTGTTTCCTGTAGGGAAATAAGGCCGAGCTTGGTGTTAAAGCCAAGTTAGCGGTTTTTAAACTCAGTATTTGTTGCAACTCTCACCTATGGTCATGAAATTTGGGTAATGACCGAAAGAATAAAATCGCGAGTGCAAGCTGCTGAGATGAGATTTCTTCGTGCTGTTGTGAGAATTACTCGCCGGGATAGGATGAGAAACACGGCAGTGCGCGAGGAACTCAACATTGAGCAGCCGCTTCTTCGAACGGAAAGGGCTATGCTTCGGTGATTTGGTCACGTGGCACGAATGTCCCCATCATCACAACTTCCGAGGCGGGCGTTGAATACGATTCCATCAGGTAGGCGACCGCTTGGCAGACCCAGGACGAGGTGGTTGGTCCAAGTCCAAAAAATCGGCGGGCTACGCTTGATGAATTAGAGTTGATGGCGGAGGATCGAGTTGCCTGGAGATCTCTCGTGCGTGTTTTACCCCCGCGACCCCTTTAGTGGATCATGCGGGTCAGAAGATGATGATGATGATGATGATGATGAGAAGACTACCATCTCTTAACTGTGCTATGCTCTCGTATTCAGAACTAATGGCTTCTATGGCCTTATTTAGGAGGAAAATGCTAACTGAAGCCAAAGGTTTGTTCTCCTCTATCATACGTGATATCAACACGAATCTAGTTTTTTTTAGGTTAGTGTTTGAGGGGAGATGGGGGAAATCATTAGGTATATTTGTTTTTTTTTTTTTTTTTGTGAGCGAGGTTCAAAATATAATGGGTCATTATCAGCCAAATCGCTGTATCGATTCCAGGGTTTGGTTTTGTGAGATGCTGTTCAACATTATCGTAGAATTTTGCAATGCTCAAATTGCCTTGACATAACACACTCATTTGGTCCACCAAAATATGTAATGGACGTTTGTCAGAGTACGTATTATCAAGACGTGCAATTATTGCATCAAAATTAAGAACTGTATTGTGGGATGCTAAGGTTAAATCAGCTAACGCAACAATTTTGTTTCTTATTATGGCAACAGCTTGATACAATTTTTCTGAGCCTTCATAAGATTCGAATAATTTAATTGCCGTTATGGCGGCTTGTCGCCATGAAAATATCTTGCTCGTTCACCCTAAAACTCGGCAACGGATTTAACAATATCTAATGAAATTTCACATTTTAAACTAGAATTTATTCCAATGGGTTTATATGGAACTACTTTAGAAGATATGCGGACATTCTCTAATTCTTGCTCTAGTTCTTCAATTCTTGCACTAACTACACTAATATTTTGCACATTAACTGGATATTTCAGAGGCTCTTTTAATAACAGATTGGCATGCTGTTTCAACATCTACTTGCATGGCTGCCGCTATTGTACTAGCTAGTTCTGACCCGTTATTTTTATTTTACAATCACAAGTATTTCTTCACACAAATTCCGTTTTGTTTTAGATTCAATTGAACTTAAAATAATACACTATCTTACACAATAATTGTTGTCAGTATAATTTTTGGTTGAGTACGTTGTTTTCTGTTCTTGCTATATTTCCGATAGTAAGCTGGGTCTGACCATTTTTTTACAAATAATTTTCAGTTTTTTTATTTTCTCAGAACCATGGGTTATAAATATTTGATTCTTGAAACAGTTTATAGGATTTTCTACGGAATGTATAATTTCAGTTAAGGATTTTTCACTATGATCAATTTGTTCGGAAGTAGTAAGGAGATTAATGTGCTGTCGAGAGTATGGGGTTGATGATCCGTACAAATGTGAATATCAGGGGCTCCGTATAGGTATTATTATTTGTATTATTTAATAACGGGAACGTAAAAGTACACCTATTAAAGAATACAAGAGCCCAGCTGCGACGACTATTAGCTCTGAAAGTAAACCTTAATACTAGGTAAAGAAATTAATTTTGTTTAGGAATTCATTAATTTTATCTATGTTAGTACGGTTCGGGTATTTAAGTAATTCATATATATAGGTGAATCTATGCCAAGAGAGTTTAAAAATGTTCTAAATTTAGTGTTGTGTTGCAGGGAGTGCATATTGGGGGGTTTAGATTGGTGAGGATATGTTCATGAGTTCCGGCAGTGTGTCCAAGCCTTAGGCGAATAAAATTTATTATTTTGCGTTTTGATACGTTGCGTTTTAATAGGATGTGATTTGTCAGGATTAATTTCTTTGTAGTGATGGTGGTATTCACTCCAATCATTCAGATGTTTCTTTTTTATGGTATCCTTTGTGTAATTTGTTAGGTCTTGTTTGGTAAAGCGGTTGAATCGGTAGATTTGTGCATCTTTCCCTGATCTGGCTGCACGGTCTGCTGCTTTATGGCCGCGGACACCAGTATGGCCGGGAATCCACATGAGCTTGACTTTCTTGTTACAAAGAAGAATTTTTTATTTGATCAATCAACTCTATTGTATTGTTTGGGTTAGTTGTGGCCTTCAGAACGGACATACTGTCAGAGAAGATAATGGTTTTCCGTCTGTGCTTTGCTGCTGTCTTGATTGCCTGAACGATACCGAAGGCCTCAGCTGTGAAAATTGATGTGAATTCGGGAAGCAGACCAATATTAAGGATGATTTCTGCAGTTTTAGATCCATCGGTAAAGAAGATATTCCATCCTTGGTTACCTAGGTGTGATGCTATTTCTGAGAACAGGGCCTGGTATATTGAATCTGTCGTATTGTTCTTCCTATAATCCGCAAGTGTCATAATTAATGATTCGTGTTTCACTGCACAAGGGGGGAAGGAAGGTTAGAAGTGGTACACTCTTTTTATCGGTAGTTGTAGTTGGTTGGCTTTAATTAATGTCAGTTTTATGGCTGATGGTACCCGTTTACAGATTTTTTGGTTAATTGCATGTGCGATGTCATTGTCAATCACTGAGTTTTTTTTATAGAGAAAACAAGCTTTGGAGTTAGTTTTATAGTTGCTTCCTCGAAACGCTCTTCTATTGATGGAAGGCCAGCCTCGGCAAGTTTATTTTTTATAGGAGTTGTAGGGAAAGCGTTGAGGCTTCTTCTAGCTGCCGATGGTATGGAGTTTTAATGATTTTAAGCGTTGATTTAGGGCACTTCTCATATATATATAGTCCAAAGTCTATTTTGCTAAGAATTAACATTTTAGTGATCTGTGTGAGTGAATATTTACATGAACATTGCTTTTATTACGACTTAAATACTTAATAATATTAGTCCTCGCAGCTATGGATTTTCTTAACTCTAAACAATGTTGCTTCCAAGAATATTTATTACAATTAATCATAGAATACTTAAATTATTTACGTTAGTAATTATAGTATCGTTTATTGAAAGGCTGAAGCCAGAGCCGTTACGTCTACGGCAAATGTGTAGTAGCTTGAATTTGCCAAGTGATAACTACCGCTACTGACGACCATCTTAAGATGTCTATTACAGCGTTGGAAAAGAGTTTCTTACACTCGTTCAAATCGGGAGATCTGCTTAGGATATAAACATCGTCCGCATAGAGACAATGGCCAGAACATTATGTTTAGCTAGCAAGTTACTTATGTCATCAAATGCTATAGTAAACAGCATTACTGAAAGAGGAGATCCCTGTGGGTTGCCGTTTTCTAAAGGATATGTCTTTGAGAAGAAGTTGTTCACTCTTGAGCAAAATTTTCTATTTGATATAAATGAATCCGCGTATTTGAAGAGTTTTGGCCCAATGCCCCATTTGCTAAGTTTGCTTAAAATTATATGTTTCCCGATTCTCTCGAAGGCTCTTTCAAAATCTAATGCAAGCACTGATACATGATTTTTGGCCGAGATGGCATTTGAGACATAGTGGTTTATGTGAAGGTGGGCATCGACACAGCCTCTGTTCGGTTTGAAAGCAACTTGTTTTGGAGAGATCAATTTTTTGGATTCAGCAAACCAGAGTAGGCGTTTCGCAATTATTTTCTCCAATATTTTTGAAAGGCATGGAATAAGTGATACCGGACGGTAGCCTTCTATGGAAGATTTGTCCATATTCTTTTTGGGGATATGAACCAGGACGGCCGTTTTCCAGTACTGAGGAATGGTGGAGGTATCGAGGATGTTATTATATAGTTGAATTATTCTTTCTTTGGTTGGTGGAGGGAGATTTTTGATCATTGGGTAGGGGATCCTATCTTTTCCAGGAGTTTTGCCTTTTGTTTTACTGAGAGCTGCTTCGAACTCTAGTAGGGAAAATGATTTTTAGGGCGCACATTTTCGCTTTACGAAGTTCTGTAAGCTCAGAATTCCACCAAGGTACGATAGTTCTGCTTTTAGGAGAGTATGAGGGGTTGGTTTGCGGAATGGAATGGTTGGCAGCAGTTCATAAGGCTCTTTGGAGTAACGCTGCTTCTTTATTGATATTTAAACAAGGCGGTATGTCGGATAAATATTTCGAGACTAAGTTGCAGTAAGTTCTCCAATCCGCAAGATCAGTCTTAAACTTTAAATTAGGGAAGTGTTTTTGCGAGGACCTGCCAATGGTTAAGCTGGTACAAATAGGAAAGTGGTCACTGTTGTGGAGATCGGCTGAAATTTTCCATGAGATTGAAGGGAACAACTCGGGCGAACAACATGTTATATCAACAAATGTAAGAGTATTGTGGGTTGAAAGGTGTGTAGGTGAGCCGTCGTTTAGGCATATAAGGTTTGAGCTGAGTAGAAAACATCTCCTTTAATAAGTAGACCTACGTCTTGCTTATTGGTGATGTTGTTTTCCAGATTTAATAAGTAACCTCTATACGTTTTTGGTGTTGTAGGGGTCGATCTGAAGGCTAAATGTGTTTCCTGTAGGGAAATAAGGCCGAGCTTGGTGTTAAAGCCAAGTTAGCGGTTTTTAAACTCAGTATTTGTTGCAACTCTCACCTATGGTCATGAAATTTGGGTAATGACCGAAAGAATAAAATCGCGAGTGCAAGCTGCTGAGATGAGATTTCTTCGTGCTGTTGTGAGAATTACTCGCCGGGATAGGATGAGAAACACGGCAGTGCGCGAGGAACTCAACATTGAGCAGCCGCTTCTTCGAACGGAAAGGGCTATGCTTCGGTGATTTGGTCACGTGGCACGAATGTCCCCATCATCACAACTTCCGAGGCGGGCGTTGAATACGATTCCATCAGGTAGGCGACCGCTTGGCAGACCCAGGACGAGGTGGTTGGTCCAAGTCCAAAAAATCGGCGGGCTACGCTTGATGAATTAGAGTTGATGGCGGAGGATCGAGTTGCCTGGAGATCTCTCGTGCGTGTTTTACCCCCGCGACCCCTTTAGTGGATCATGCGGGTCAGAAGATGATGATGATGATGATGATGATGAGAAGACTACCATCTCTTAACTGTGCTATGCTCTCGTATTCAGAACTAATGGCTTCTATGGCCTTATTTAGGAGGAAAATGCTAACTGAAGCCAAAGGTTTGTTCTCCTCTATCATACGTGATATCAACACGAATCTAGTTTTTTTTAGGTTAGTGTTTGAGGGGAGATGGGGGAAATCATTAGGTATATTTGTTTTTTTTTTTTTTTTTTGTGAGCGAGGTTCAAAATATAATGGGTCATTATCAGCCAAATCGCTGTATCGATTCCAGGGTTTGGTTTTGTTTGGCCCCGGGGCCATGTTGCCACCGAAAAAAAAGAGCGATACGCGTGAGAAAAAAGAAGCTCGCGGTTTAGAAAAAGAGAGACCACGAAAAAGAAAACAAGAAAACGTCACTTAAGAGTGAGAGAGATAGAGGCAATTACTATAGAGTAAGAGCGTTCGCTACCAATAAAAAGCCACACGACGTTGACGAAAGCTAGACGGAGACTGCGTATAGGTAATTTTTTAAAGATTGCCCAGACTATTGCGAGCATCTCACGTTCATTGGTTGCGAAATTCTCTTGTCTTGCTCATGGTACAAGATATCATTGTGATAGGTCTACTGGCTTGAGAGAGAACCGCACCTATTGCGTGTGATGATGCATCTGTGGTTAGATCTAGAGGTTTACGCAGATCTGGGTAGAAAAGTAATACGTCATCTGAATCTAGAATGTTCTTTATTCCATTAAAGGCACACACATCTTCTGAACCTAGACTAATTTTTACACTTTTTGACTTATTTGTTCCTATGTGACCATTGTCTCCTCTCAGGTATTTTGTAAGAGGTTTTGTTACCGGAGCGTAATCTTTAACAAATCGACGATAAACCCAGAAAGACCTAATAATGGTCTAGAGCACGAAGAGATTTTGGCACTTCAAAATTAATTATGTCTCTTATCTTACTAGGGCAAGTCTTGATACCGTCTGCAGACACGAGGAAGCCCAAACATTCTAACTCTTGTTTAAAAAACTTACATTTTTCTGCAAATGTTCTCATGTTGGCATTTAAAAGCTTAGAAATTATTATTTTAATGTCCTCTAAATGTTAAATTTCTGATTTTGAAAAGATTATTACGTCATCTATATAGACGTGGCAGCGTTTTCCTATGTCATCTCTCAGTACGTTGTCGATTGCTCTTTGAAAAATGCTAGGACCATTTTTCAGTCCAAATAGTAGTCTACAAAATGCATACTTTCTGTTATTAATGGAGAATGCTGTTTTCTCTGGGTACTTTTCCTCTAAGAGAATTTAGTGGAAGCCGGATCTTAAATCTATTGTAGAATAATATTTGGAATTTCCATGATTCGGTAAAATAACCGAACTTTCTGGAATGGGATATCTGTCTGGTACCGTTCGTTCATTTAATTTTCTACGATCAAACACTAATCTAGATTTAGGAGCATCGTCTGCATTAACGCCTTTTTTCCCTACCACCAAGATGGGGGTGTTGTACGGGGAATGCGATGGACGTATAATTCCATCATCTAAAAGCCTTTTGATTTCATTATTAACAATCGAGATATCTGCCATATTATATGGTCTTGGTTTTAAATAAATTGGCTCTGAGTCCAATGTTCTTGTAGTTGCTCTAATATCAGTATTGAAGGGTAGTTTCTCATCGGGATGAGCGAAAACTTCTGAAAAGTCTTCAATTAATTGTTGAAACTCATTCCTGATTTTTTCACGAACTGTTCTGGTATCTATATCGATATTGTTTAGCTGTTCGCATTCATGAAATTTGATTTCCAGTTCACCACTCTCATAAAGTAATAGAGAGCTTTCGGTATCAATCTGTGCTTTTATTTTTACGAGAAAGTCGTATCCTATTATTGCGTCGAAAGTTTTTAATTGAGAGAGGACAAAAAAATCTGTAATTGTATTACAAAACCGCATTTTACATTTTTGAATTATCGTATTCTCACCGTTTAATGTTTTTACTTTGAAAGGTTTAATTTTTGAAATTGCTTTTAAACGATGTAATTTTTTAATATAGTTTTTGGCTTACCAGTGTCTACTAAGATTTTCAATACAACTTTGTTATTGAGCCTCCTTTCAACATATGGTAATTTATTCGCTTAGTTTTTGGTATAGGCGTCCTATCCGATTCGCGGGGGCGTTTAAATGTCTTTTCTATTTCTGCTGCTTGTTCCCTGATTATGTTTTTCCTACTTGAATGTGGTATTTCATTATGTCGAAATCTAGATGAGTTATCAACACTCATGTGATCATCTATATATTGAGGTCTTTGACGAAATTTCGCAGAATTTAAATTATTGGTATCAATTCGATCGCGTTGATCTGGTGTGTGGTGAATAACTTTTATATTTGACTGCATTGTGGAAGGAACGTTTAAAATGCGGATTGCTCCGAGCATTTGTGTTGGAACTTGTTCTTGTGCCTACGTTATTGTCAAAAGATCTAGCGAAATTTTATCTATACTGGTTTGCTTCAAGCTCTTCAGCCTTTGCCAATGCAGAGGGCAAATCTTCACATCTAGCAGAAAAGAGAATAGTGCTCAAAGGCTTATAAAGGCCTGAAATAAATACGCGTAGCGCGTCTGCTCGGAGTTTAACTCCTAGAGAGTCAATCAGTTGGCTATTCCCTGAATAGTCCATTGAGATTTTATTTGTAATAGCAGTGAGATGCTGTTCAACCTTATCGTAGAATTTTGCAATGCTCAAATTGCGTTGACATAACACACTCATTTGGTTCTCCAAAATATGTAATGGACGTTTGTCAGAGTACGTATTATCAAGACGTGCAATTATTGCATCAAAATTAAGAACTGTATTGTGGGATGCTAAGGTTAAATCAGCTGACCCAACAATTTTGTTTCTTATTATGGCAACAGCTTGATACAATTTTTCTGAGCCTTCATAAGGTTCGAATAATTTACTGACGACCATCTTAAGATGTCTATTACAGCGTTGGAAAAGAGTTTCTTACACTCGTTCAAATCGGGAGATCTGCTTAGGATATAAACACCGCCCGCATAGAGACAATGGCCAGAACATTATGTTTAGCTAGCAAGTTACTTATGTCATCAAATGCTATAGTAAACAGCATTACTGAAAGAGGAGATCCCTGTGGGTTGCCGTTTTCTAAAGGATATGTCTTTGAGAAGAAGTTGTTCACTCTTGAGCAAAATTTTCTATTTGATATAAATGAATCCGCGTATTTGAAGAGTTTTGGCCCAATGCCCCATTTGCTAAGTTTGCTTAAAATTATATGTTTCCCGATTCTCTCGAAGGCTCTTTCAAAATCTAATGCAAGCACTGATACATGATTTTTGGCTGAGATGGCATTTGAGACATAGTGGTTTATGTGAAGGTGGGCATCGACACAGCCTCTGTTCGGTTTGAAAGCAACTTGTTTTGGAGAGATCAATTTTTTGGATTCAGCAAACCAGAGTAGGCGTTTCGCAATTATTTTCTCCAATATTTTTGAAAGGCATGGAATAAGTGATACCGGACGGTAGCCTTCTATGGAAGATTTGTCCATATTCTTTTTGGGGATAGGAACCAGGACGGCCGTTTTCCAGTACTGAGGAATGGTGGAGGTATCGAGGATGTTATTATATAGTTGAATTATTCTTTCTTTGGTTGGTGGAGGGAGATTTTTGATCATTGGGTAGGGGATCCTATCTCTTCCAGGAGTTTTGCCTTTTGTTTTACTGAGAGCTGCTTCGAACTCTAGTAGGGAAAATGATTTTTAGGGCGCACATTTTCGCTTTACGAAGTTCTGTAAGCTCAGATTTCCACCAAGGTACGATAGTTCTGCTTTTAGGAGAGTATGAGGGGTTGGTTTGCGGAATGGAATGGTTGGCAGCAGTTCATAAGGCTCTTTGGAGTAACGCTGCTTCTTTATTGATATTTAGACAAGGCGGCATGTCGGATAAATATTTCGAGACTAAGTTGCAGTAAGTTCTCCAATCCGCAAGATCAGTCTTAAACTTTAAATTAGGGAAGTGTTTTTGCGAGGACCTGCCAATGGTTAAGCTGGTACAAATAGGAAAGTGGTTGTTGCAACTCTCACCTATGGTCATGAAATTTGGGTAATGACCGAAAGAATAAAATCGCGAGTGCAAGCTGCTGAGATGAGATTTCTTCGTGCTGTTGTGAGAATTACTCGCCGGGATAGGATGAGAAACACGGCAGTGCGCGAGGAACTCAACATTGAGCAGCCGCTTCTTCGAACGGAAAGGGCTATGCTTCGGTGATTTGGTCACGTGGCACGAATGTCCCCATCATCACAACTTCCGAGGAGGGCGTTGAATACGATTCCATCAGGTAGGCGACCGCTTGGCAGACCCAGGACAAGGTGATTGAACCAAGTCCAAAAAATCGCCGGGCTACGCTTGGGCATTGCTCCTGATGAATTAGAGTTGATGGCGGAGGATCGAGTTGCCTGGAGATCTCTCGTGCGTGGTTTACCCCCGCGACCCCTTTAGTGGATCATGCGGGTCAGAAGATGATGATGATGATGATGATGATGAGAAGACTACCATCTCTTAACTGTGCTATGCTCTCGTATTCAGAACTAATGGCTTCTATGGCCTTATTTAGGAGGAAAGTGCTAACTGAAGCCAAAGGTTTGTTCTCCTCTATCATACGTGATATCAACACGAATCTAGTTTTTTTTAGGTTAGTGTTTGAAGGGAGATGGGGAAAATCATTAGGTATATTTGTTTTTTTTTTTTTGTGAGCGAGGTTCAAAATATAATGGGTCATTATCAGCCAAATCGCTGTATCGATTCCAGGGTTTGGTTTTGTTTGGCCCCGGGGCCATGTTGCCACCGAAAAAAAAGAGCGATACGCGTGAGAAAAAAGAAGCTCGCGGTTTAGAAAAAGAGAGACCACGAAAAAGAAAACAAGAAAACGTCACTTAAGAGTGAGAGAGATAGAGGCAATTACTATAGAGTAAGAGCGTTCGCTACCAATAAAAAGCCACACGACGTTGACGAAAGCTAGACGGAGACTGCGTATAGGTAATTTTTTAAAGATTGCCCAGACTATTGCGAGCATCTCACGTTCATTGGTTGCGAAATTCTCTTGTCTTGCTCATGGTACAAGATATCATTGTGATAGGTCTACTGGCTTGAGAGAGAACCGCACCTATTGCGTGTGATGATGCATCTGTGGTTAGATCTAGAGGTTTACGCAGATCTGGGTAGAAAAGTAATGCGTCATCTGAATCTAGAATGTTCTTTATTCCATTAAAGGCACACACATCTTCTGAACCTAGACTAATTTTTACACTTTTTGACTTATTTGTTCCTATGTGACCATTGTCTCCTCTCAGGTATTTTGTAAGAGGTTTTGTTACCGGAGCGTAATCTTTAACAAATCGACGATAAACCCAGAAAGACCTAATAATGGTCTAGAGCACGAAGAGATTTTGGCACTTCAAAATTAATTATGTCTCTTATCTTACTAGGGCAAGTCTTGATACCGTCTGCAGACACGAGGAAGCCCAAAAATTCTAACTCTTGTTTAAAAAACTTACATTTTTCTGCAGATGTTCTCATGTTGGCATTTAAAAGCTTAGAAATTATTATTTTAATGTCCTCTAAATGTTAAATTTCTGATTTTGAAAAGATTATTACGTCATCTATATAGACGTGGCAGCGTTTTCCTATGTCATCTCTCAGTACGTTGTCGATTGCTCTTTGAAAAATGCTAGGACCATTTTTCAGTCCAAATAGTAGTCTACAAAATTCATACTTTCTGTTATTAATGGAGAATGCTGTTTTCTCACGGTACTTTTCCTCTAAAAGAATTTAGTGGAAGCCGGATTTTAAATCTATTGTAGAATAATATTTGGAATTTCCAAGATTCGGTAAAATAACCGAACTTTCTGGAATGGGATATCTGTCTGGTACTGTTCGTTCATTTAATTTTCTACGATCAAACACTAATCTAGATTTAGGAGCATCGTCTGCATTAACACCTTTTTTCCCTACCACCAAGATGGGGGTGTTGTACGGGGAATGCGATGGCCGTATATTTCCATCATCTAAAAGCCTTTTGATTTCATTATTAACAATCGAGATATCTGCCATATTATATGGTCTTGGTTTTAAATAAATTGGCTCTGAGTCCAATGTTCTTGTAGTTGCTCTAATATCAGTATTGAAGGGTAGTTTCTCATCGGGATGAGCGAAAACTTCTGAAAAGTCTTCAATTAATTGTTGAAACTCATTCCTGATTTTTTCACGAACTGTTCTGGTATCTATATCGATATTGTTTAGCTGTTCGCATTCATGAAATTTGATTTCCAGTTCACCACTCTCATAAAGTAATAGAGAGCTTTCGGTATCAATCTGTGCTTTTATTTTTACGAGAAAGTCGTATCCTATTATTGCGTCGAAAGTTTTTAATTGAGAGAGGACAAAAAAATCTGTAATTGTATTACAAAACCGCATTTTACATTTTTGAATTATCGTATTCTCACCGTTTAATGTTTTTACTTTGAAAGGTTTAATTTTTGAAATTGCTTTTAAACGATGTAATTTTTTAATATAGTTTTTGGCTTACCAGTGTCTACTAAGATTTTCAATACAACTTTGTTATTGAGCCTCCTTTCAACATATGGTAATTTATTCGCTTAGTTTTTGGTATAGGCGTCCTATCCGATTCGCGGGGGCGTTTAAATGTCTTTTCTATTTCTGCTGCTTGTTCCCTGATTATGTTTTTCCTACTTGAATGTGGTATTTCATTATGTCGAAATCTAGATGAGTTATCAACACTCATGTGATCATCTATATATTGAGGTCTTTGACGAAATTTCGCAGAATTTAAATTATTGGTATCAATTCGATCGCGTTGATCTGGTGTGTGGTGAATAACTTTTATATTTGACTGCATTGTGGAAGGAACGTTTAAAATGCGGATTGCTCCGAGCATTTGTGTTGGAACTTGTTCTTGTGCCTACGTTATTGTCAAAAGATCTAGCGAAATTTTATCTATACTGGTTTGCTTCAAGCTCTTCAGCCTTTGCCAATGCAGAGGGCAAATCTTCACATCTAGCAGAAAAGAGAATAGTGCTCAAAGGCTTATAAAGGCCTGAAATAAATACGCGTAGCGCGTCTGCTCGGAGTTTAACTCCTAGAGAGTCAATCAGTTGGCTATTCCCTGAATAGTCCATTGAGATTTTATTTGTAATAGCAGTGAGATGCTGTTCAACCTTATCGTAGAATTTGCAATGCTCAAACTGCGTTGACATAACACACTCATTTGGTTCTCCAAAATATGTAATGGACGTTTGTCAGAGTACGTATTATCAAGACGTGCAATTATTGCATCAAAATTAAGAACTGTATTGTGGGATGCTAAGGTTAAATCAGCTGACCCAACAATTTTGTTTCTTATTATGGCAACAGCTTGATACAATTTTTCTGAGCCTTCTTAAGGTTCGAATAATTTACTGACGACCATCTTAAGATGTCTATTACAGCGTTGGAAAAGAGTTTCTTACACTCGTTCAAATCGGGAGATCTGCTTAGGATATAAACACCGTCCGCATAGAGACAATGGCCAGAACATTATGTTTAGCTAGCAAGTTACTTATGTCATCAAATGCTATAGTAAACAGCATTACTGAAAGAGGAGATCCCTGTGGGTTGCCGTTTTCTAAAGGATATGTCTTTGAGAAGAAGTTGTTCACTCTTGAGCAAAATTTTCTATTTGATATAAATGAATCCGCGTATTTGAAGAGTTTTGGCCCAATGCCCCATTTGCTAAGTTTGCTTAAAATTATATGTTTCCCGATTCTCTCGAAGGCTCTTTCAAAATCTAATGCAAGCACTGATACATGATTTTTGGCCGAGATGGCATTTGAGACATAGTGGTTTATGTGAAGGTGGGCATCGACACAGCCTCTGTTCGGTTTGAAAGCAACTTGTTTTGGAGAGATCAATTTTTTGGATTCAGCAAACCAGAGTAGGCGTTTCGCAATTATTTTCTCCAATATTTTTGAAAGGCATGGAATAAGTGATACCGGACGGTAGCCTTCTATGGAAGATTTGTCCATATTCTTTTTGGGGATAGGAACCAGGACGGCCGTTTTCCAGTACTGAGGAATGGTGGAGGTATCGAGGATGTTATTATATAGTTGAATTATTCTTTCTTTGGTTGGTGGAGGGAGATTTTTGATCATTGGGTAGGGGATTCTATCTCTTCCAGGAGTTTTGCCTTTTGTTTTACTGAGAGCTGCTTCGAACTCTAGTAGGGAAAATGATTTTTAGGGCGCACATTTTCGCTTTACGAAGTTCTGTAAGCTCAGATTTCCACCAAGGTACGATAGTTCTGCTTTTAGGAGAGTATGAGGGGTTGGTTTGCGGAATGGAATGGTTGGCAGCAGTTCATAAGGCTCTTTGGAGTAACGCTGCTTCTTTATTGATATTTAGACAAGGCGGCATGTCGGATAAATATTTCGAGACTAAGTTGCAGTAAGTTCTCCAATCCGCAAGATCAGTCTTAAACTTTAAATTAGGGAAGTGTTTTTGCGAGGACCTGCCAATGGTTAAGCTGGTACAAATAGGAAAGTGGTTGTTGCAACTCTCACCTATGGTCATGAAATTTGGGTAATGACCGAAAGAATAAAATCGCGAGTGCAAGCTGCTGAGATGAGATTTCTTCGTGCTGTTGTGAGAATTACTCGCCGGGATAGGATGAGAAACACGGCAGTGCGCGAGGAACTCAACATTGAGCAGCCGCTTCTTCGAACGGAAAGGGCTATGCTTCGGTGATTTGGTCACGTGGCACGAATGTCCCCATCATCACAACTTCCGAGGAGGGCGTTGAATACGATTCCATCAGGTAGGCGACCGCTTGGCAGACCCAGGACAAGGTGATTGAACCAAGTCCAAAAAATCGCCGGGCTACGCTTGGGCATTGCTCCTGATGAATTAGAGTTGATGGCGGAGGATCGAGTTGCCTGGAGATCTCTCGTGCGTGGTTTACCCCCGCGACCCCTTTAGTGGATCATGCGGGTCAGAAGATGATGATGATGATGATGATGATGAGAAGACTACCATCTCTTAACTGTGCTATGCTCTCGTATTCAGAACTAATGGCTTCTATGGCCTTATTTAGGAGGAAAGTGCTAACTGAAGCCAAAGGTTTGTTCTCCTCTATCATACGTGATATCAACACGAATCTAGTTTTTTTTAGGTTAGTGTTTGAGGGGAGATGGGGGAAATCATTAGGTTTTTTTTTTTTTTTTGTGAGCGAGTTTCAAAATATAATGGGTCATTATCAGCCAAATCGCTGTATCGATTCCAGGGTTTGGTTTTGTTTGGCCCCGGGGCCATGTTGCCACCGAAAAAAAAGAGCGATACGCGTGAGAAAAAAGAAGCTCGCGGTTTAGAAAAAGAGAGACCACGAAAAAGAAAACAAGAAAACGTCACTTAAGAGTGAGAGAGGTAGAGGCAATTACTATAGAGTAAGAGCGTTCGCTACCAATAAAAAGCCACACGACGTTGACGAAAGCTAGACGGAGACTGCGTATAGGTAATTTTTTAAAGATTGCCCAGACTATTGCGAGCATCTCACGTTCATTGGTTGCGAAATTCTCTTGTCTTGCTCATGGTACAAGATATCATTGTGATAGGTCTACTGGCTTGAGAGAGAACCGCACCTATTGCGTGTGATGATGCATCTGTGGTTAGATCTAGAGGTTTACGCAGATCTGGGTAGAAAAGTAATACGTCATCTGAATCTAGAATGTTCTTTATTCCATTAAAGGCACACACATCTTCTGAACCTAGACTAATTTTTACACTTTTTGACTTATTTGTTCCTATGTGACCATTGTCTCCTCTCAGGTATTTTGTAAGAGGTTTTGTTACCGGAGCGTAATCTTTAACAAATCGACGATAAACCCAGAAAGACCTAATAATGGTCTAGAGCACGAAGAGATTTTGGCACTTCAAAATTAATTATGTCTTTTATCTTACTAGGGCAAGTCTTTATACCGTCTGCAGACACGAGGAAGCCCAAAAATTCTAACTCTTGTTTAAAAAACTTACATTTTTCTGCAGATGTTCTCATGTTGGCATTTAAAAGCTTAGAAATTATTATTTTAATGTCCTCTAAATGTTAAATTTCTGATTTTGAAAAGATTATTACGTCATCTATATAGACGTGGCAGCGTTTTCCTATGTCATCTCTCAGTACGTTGTCGATTGCTCTTTGAAAAATGCTAGGACCATTTTTCAGTCCAAATAGTAGTCTACAAAATGCATACTTTCTGTTATTAATGGAGAATGCTGTTTTCTCACGGTACTTTTCCTCTAAGAGAATTTAGTGGAAGCCGGATCTTAAATCTATTGTAGAATAATATTTGGAATTTCCATGATTCGGTAAAATAACCGAACTTTCTGGAATGGGATATCTGTCTGGTACCGTTCGTTCATTTAATTTTCTACGATCAAACACTAATCTAGATTTAGGAGCATCGTCTGCATTAACGCCTTTTTTCCCTACCACCAAGATGGGGGTGTTGTACGGGGAATGCGATGGTCGTATAATTCCATCATCTAAAAGCCTTTTGATTTCATTATTAACAATCGAGATATCTGCCATATTATATGGTCTTGGTTTTAAATAAATTGGCTCTGAGTCCAATGTTCTTGTAGTTGCTCTAATATCAGTATTGAAGGGTAGTTTCTCATCGGGATGAGCGAAAACTTCTGAAAAGTCTTCAATTAATTGTTGAAACTCATTCCTGATTTTTTCACGAACTGTTCTGGTATCTATATCGATATTGTTTAGCTGTTCGCATTCATGAAATTTGATTTCCAGTTCACCACTCTCATAAAGTAATAGAGAGCTTTCGGTATCAATCTGTGCTTTTATTTTTACGAGAAAGTCGTATCCTATTATTGCGTCGAAAGTTTTTAATTGAGAGAGGACAAAAAAAATCTGTAATTGTATTACAAAACCGCATTTTACATTTTTGAATTATCGTATTCTCACCGTTTAATGTTTTTACTTTGAAAGGTTTAATTTTTGAAATTGCTTTTAAACGATGTAATTTTTTAATATAGTTTTTGGCTTACCAGTGTCTACTAAGATTTTCAATACAACTTTGTTATTGAGCCTCCTTTCAACATATGGTAATTTATTCGCTTAGTTTTTGGTATAGGCGTCCTATCCGATTCGCGGGGGCGTTTAAATGTCTTTTCTATTTCTGCTGCTTGTTCCCTGATTATGTTTTTCCTACTTGAATGTGGTATTTCATTATGTCGAAATCTAGATGAGTTATCAACACTCATGTGATCATCTATATATTGAGGTCTTTGACGAAATTTCGCAGAATTTAAATTATTGGTATCAATTCGATCGCGTTGATCTGGTGTGTGGTGAATAACTTTTATATTTGACTGCATTGTGGAAGGAACGTTTAAAATGCGGATTGCTCCGAGCATTTGTGTTGGAACTTGTTCTTGTGCCTACGTTATTGTCAAAAGATCTAGCGAAATTTTATCTATACTGGTTTGCTTCAAGCTCTTCAGCCTTTGCCAATGCAGAGGGCAAATCTTCACATCTAGCAGAAAAGAGAATAGTGCTCAAAGGCTTATAAAGGCCTGAAATAAATACGCGTAGCGCGTCTGCTCGGAGTTTAACTCCTAGAGAGTCAATCAGTTGGCTATTCCCTGAATAGTCCATTGAGATTTTATTTGTAATAGCAGTGAGATGCTGTTCAACCTTATCGTAGAATTTTGCAATGCTCAAATTGCGTTGACATAACACACTCATTTGGTTCTCCAAAATATGTAATGGACGTTTGTCAGAGTACGTATTATCAAGACGTGCAATTATTGCATCAAAATTAAGAACTGTATTGTGGGATGCTAAGGTTAAATCAGCTGACCCAACAATTTTGTTTCTTATTATGGCAACAGCTTGATACAATTTTTCTGAGCCTTCATAAGGTTCGAATAATTTACTGACGACCATCTTAAGATGTCTATTACAGCGTTGGAAAAGAGTTTCTTACACTCGTTCAAATCGGGAGATCTGCTTAGGATATAAACACCGTCCGCATAGAGACAATGGCCAGAACATTATGTTTAGCTAGCAAGTTACTTATGTCATCAAATGCTATAGTAAACAGCATTACTGAAAGAGGAGATCCCTGTGGGTTGCCGTTTTCTAAAGGATATGTCTTTGAGAAGAAGTTGTTCACTCTTGAGCAAAATTTTCTATTTGATAAAATGAATCCGCGTATTTGAAGAGTTTTGGCCCAATGTCCCATTTGCTAAGTTTGCTTAAAATTATATGTTTCCCGATTCTCTCGAAGGCTCTTTCAAAATCTAATGCAAGCACTGATACATGATTTTTGGCCGAGATGGCATTTGAGACATAGTGGTTTATGTGAAGGTGGGCATCGACACAGCCTCTGTTCGGTTTGAAAGCAACTTGTTTTGGAGAGATCAATTTTTTGGATTCAGCAAACCAGAGTAGGCGTTTCGCAATTATTTTCTCCAATATTTTTGAAAGGCATGGAATAAGTGATACCGGACGGTAGCCTTCTATGGAAGATTTGTCCATATTCTTTTTGGGGATAGGAACCAGGACGGCCGTTTTCCAGTACTGAGGAATGGTGGAGGTATCGAGGATGTTATTATATAGTTGAATTATTCTTTCTTTGGTTGGTGGAGGGAGATTTTTGATCATTGGGTAGGGGATCCTATCTCTTCCAGGAGTTTTGCCTTTTGTTTTACTGAGAGCTGCTTCGAACTCTAGTAGGGAAAATGATTTTTAGGGCGCACATTTTCGCTTTACGAAGTTCTGTAAGCTCAGATTTCCACCAAGGTACGATAGTTCTGCTTTTAGGAGAGTATGAGGGGTTGGTTTGCGGAATGGAATGGTTGGCAGCAGTTCATAAGGCTCTTTGGAGTAACGCTGCTTCTTTATTGATATTTAGACAAGGCGGCATGTCGGATAAATATTTCGAGACTAAGTTGCAGTAAGTTCTCCAATCTGCAAGATCAGTCTTAAACTTTAAATTAGGGAAGTGTTTTTGCGAGGACCTGCCAATGGTTAAGCTGGTACAAATAGGAAAGTGGTTGTTGCAACTCTCACCTATGGTCATGAAATTTGGGTAATGACCGAAAGAATAAAATCGCGAGTGCAAGCTGCTGAGATGAGATTTCTTCGTGCTGTTGTGAGAATTACTCGCCGGGATAGGATGAGAAACACGGCAGTGCGCGAGGAACTCAACATTGAGCAGCCACTTCTTCGAACGGAAAGGGCTATGCTTCGGTGATTTGGTCACGTGGCACGAATGTCCCCATCATCACAACTTCCGAGGAGGGCGTTGAATACGATTCCATCAGGTAGGCGACCGCTTGGCAGACCCAGGACAAGGTGATTGAACCAAGTCCAAAAAATCGCCGGGCTACGCTTGGGCATTGCTCCTGATGAATTAGAGTTGATGGCGGAGGATCGAGTTGCCTGGAGATCTCTCGTGCGTGGTTTACCCCCGCGACCCCTTTAGTGGATCATGCGGGTCAGAAGATGATGATGATGATGATGATGATGAGAAGACTACCATCTCTTAACTGTGCTATGCTCTCGTATTCAGAACTAATGGCTTCTATGGCCTTATTTAGGAGGAAAGTGCTAACTGAAGCCAAAGGTTTGTTCTCCTCTATCATACGTGATATCAACACGAATCTAGTTTTTTTTAGGTTAGTGTTTGAGGGGAGATGGGGGAAATCATTAGGTATATTTGTTTTTTGTTAGCGGGGTTCAAAATATAATGGGTCATTATCAGCCAAATCGCTGTATCGATTCCAGGGTTTGGTTTTGTTTGGCCCCGGGGCCATGTTGCCACCGAAAAAAAAGAGCGATACGCGTGAGAAAAAAAGCTCGCGGTTTAGAAAAAGAGAGACCCCGAAAAAGAAAACAAGAAAACGTCACTTAAGAGTGAGAGAGATAGAGGCAATTACTATAGAGTAAGAGCGTTCGCTACCAATAAAAAGCCACACGACGTTGACGAAAGCTAGACGGAGACTGCGTATAGGTAATTTTTTAAAGATTGCCCAGACTATTGCGAGCATCTCACGTTCATTGGTTGCGAAATTCTCTTGTCTTGCTCATGGTACAAGATATCATTGTGATAGGTCTACTGGCTTGAGAGAGAACCGCACCTATTGCGTGTGATGATGCATCTGTGGTTAGATCTAGAGGTTTACGCAGATCTGGGTAGAAAAGTAATACGTCATCTGAATCTAGAATGTTCTTTATTCCATTAAAGGCACACACATCTTCTGAACCTAGACTAATTTTTACACTTTTTGACTTATTTGTTCCTATGTGACCATTGTCTCCTCTCAGGTATTTTGTAAGAGGTTTTGTTACCGGAGCGTAATCTTTAACAAATCGACGATAAACCCAGAAAGACCTAATAATGGTCTAGAGCACGAAGAGATTTTGGCACTTCAAAATTAATTATGTCTCTTATCTTACTAGGGCAAGTCTTTATACCGTCTGCAGACACGAGGAAGCCCAAAAATTCTAACTCTTGTTTAAAAAACTTACATTTTTCTGCAGATGTTCTCATGTTGGCATTTAAAAGCTTAGAAATTATTATTTTAATGTCCTCTAAATGTTAAATTTCTGATTTTGAAAAGATTATTACGTCATCTATATAGACGTGGCAGCGTTTTCCTATGTCATCTCTCAGTACGTTGTCGATTGCTCTTTGAAAAATGCTAGGACCATTTTTCAGTCCAAATAGTAGTCTACAAAATGCATACTTTCTGTTATTAATGGAGAATGCTGTTTTCTCACGGTACTTTTCCTCTAAGAGAATTTAGTGGAAGCCGGATCTTAAATCTATTGTAGAATAATATTTGGAATTTCCATGATTCGGTAAAATAACCGAACTTTCTGGAATGGGATATCTGTCTGGTACCGTTCGTTCATTTAATTTTCTACGATCAAACACTAATCTAGATTTAGGAGCATCGTCTGCATTAACGCCTTTTTTCCCTACCACCAAGATGGGGGTGTTGTACGGGGAATGCGATGGCCGTATAATTCCATCATCTAAAAGCCTTTTGATTTCATTATTAACAATCGAGATATCTGCCATATTATATGGTCTTGGTTTTAAATAAATTGGCTCTGAGTCCAATGTTCTTGTAGTTGCTCTAATATCAGTATTGAAGGGTAGTTTCTCATCGGGATGAGCGAAAACTTCTGAAAAGTCTTCAATTAATTGTTGAAACTCATTCCTGATTTTTTCACGAACTGTTCTGGTATCTATATCGATATTGTTTAGCTGTTCGCATTCATGAAATTTGATTTCCAGTTCACCACTCTCATAAAGTAATAGAGAGCTTTCGGTATCAATCTGTGCTTTTATTTTTACGAGAAAGTCGTATCCTATTATTGCGTCGAAAGTTTTTAATTGAGAGAGGACAAAAAAAATCTGTAATTGTATTACAAAACCGCATTTTACATTTTTGAATTATCGTATTCTCACCGTTTAATGTTTTTACTTTGAAAGGTTTAATTTTTGAAATTGCTTTTAAACGATGTAATTTTTTAATATAGTTTTTGGCTTACCAGTGTCTACTAAGATTTTCAATACAACTTTGTTATTGAGCCTCCTTTCAACATATGGTAATTTATTCGCTTAGTTTTTGGTATAGGCGTCCTATCCGATTCGCGGGGGCGTTTAAATGTCTTTTCTATTTCTGCTGCTTGTTCCCTGATTATGTTTTTCCTACTTGAATGTGGTATTTCATTATGTCGAAATCTAGATGAGTTATCAACACTCATGTGATCATCTATATATTGAGGTCTTTGACGAAATTTCGCAGAATTTAAATTATTGGTATCAATTCGATCGCGTTGATCTGGTGTGTGGTGAATAACTTTTATATTTGACTGCATTGTGGAAGAAACGTTTAAAATGCGGATTGCTCCGAGCATTTGTGTTGGAACTTGTTCTTGTGCCTACGTTATTGTCAAAAGATCTAGCGAAATTTTATCTATACTGGTTTGCTTCAAGCTCTTCAGCCTTTGCCAATGCAGAGGGCAAATCTTCACATCTAGCAGAAAAGAGAATAGTGCTCAAAGGCTTATAAAGGCCTGAAATAAATACGCGTAGCGCGTCTGCTCGGAGTTTAACTCCTAGAGAGTCAATCAGTTGGCTATTCCCTGAATAGTCCATTGAGATTTTATTTGTAATAGCAGTGAGATGCTGTTCAACCTTATCGTAGAATTTTGCAATGCTCAAATTGCGTTGACATAACACACTCATTTGGTTCTCCAAAATATGTAATGGACGTTTGTCAGAGTACGTATTATCAAGACGTGCAATTATTGCATCAAAATTAAGAACTGTATTGTGGGATGCTAAGGTTAAATCAGCTGACCCAACAATTTTGTTTCTTATTATGGCAACAGCTTGATACAATTTTTCTGAGCCTTCATAAGGTTCGAATAATTTACTGACGACCATCTTAAGATGTCTATTACAGCGTTGGAAAAAAGTTTCTTACACTCGTTCAAATCGGGAGATCTGCTTAGGATATAAACACCGTCCGCATAGAGACAATGGCCAGAACATTATGTTTAGCTAGCAAGTTACTTATGTCATCAAATGCTATAGTAAACAGCATTACTGAAAGAGGAGATCCCTGTGGGTTGCCGTTTTCTAAAGGATATGTCTTTGAGAAGAAGTTGTTCACTCTTGAGCAAAATTTTCTATTTGATAAAATGAATCCGCGTATTTGAAGAGTTTTGGCCCAATGCCCCATTTGCTAAGTTTGCTTAAAATTATATGTTTCCCGATTCTCTCGAAGGCTCTTTCAAAATCTAATGCAAGCACTGATACATGATTTTTGGCCGAGATGGCATTTGAGACATAGTGGTTTATGTGAAGGTGGGCATCGACACAGCCTCTGTTCGGTTTGAAAGCAACTTGTTTTGGAGAGATCAATTTTTTGGATTCAGCAAACCAGAGTAGGCGTTTCGCAATTATTTTCTCCAATATTTTTGAAAGGCATGGAATAAGTGATATCGGACGGTAGCCTTCTATGGAAGATTTGCCCATATTCTTTTTGGGGATAGGAACCAGGACGGCCGTTTTCCAGTACTGAGGAATGGTGGAGGTATCGAGGATGTTATTATATAGTTGAATTATTCTTTCTTTGGTTGGTGGAGGGAGATTTTTGATCATTGGGTAGGGGATCCTATCTCTTCCAGGAGTTTTGCCTTTTGTTTTACTGAGAGCTGCTTCGAACTCTAGTAGGGAAAATGATTTTTAGGGCGCACATTTTCGCTTTACGAAGTTCTGTAAGCTCAGATTTCCACCAAGGTACGATAGTTCTGCTTTTAGGAGAGTATGAGGGGTTGGTTTGCGGAATGGAATGGTTGGCAGCAGTTCATAAGGCTCTTTGGAGTAACGCTGCTTCTTTATTGATATTTAGACAAGGCGGCATGTCGGATAAATATTTCGAGACTAAGTTGCAGTAAGTTCTCCAATCCGCAAGATCAGTCTTAAACTTTAAATTAGGGAAGTGTTTTTGCGAGGACCTGCCAATGGTTAAGCTGGTACAAATAGGAAAGTGGTTGTTGCAACTCTCACCTATGGTCATGAAATTTGGGTAATGACCGAAAGAATAAAATCGCGAGTGCAAGCTGCTGAGATGAGATTTCTTCGTGCTGTTGTGAGAATTACTCGCCGGGATAGGATGAGAAACACGGCAGTGCGCGAGGAACTCAACATTGAGCAGCCACTTCTTCGAACGGAAAGGGCTATGCTTCGGTGATTTGGTCACGTGGCACGAATGTCCCCATCATCACAACTTCCGAGGAGGGCGTTGAATACGATTCCATCAGGTAGGCGACCGCTTGGCAGACCCAGGACAAGGTGATTGAACCAAGTCCAAAAAATCGCCGGGCTACGCTTGGGCATTGCTCCTGATGAATTAGAGTTGATGGCGGAGGATCGAGTTGCCTGGAGATCTCTCGTGCGTGGTTTACCCCCGCGACCCCTTTAGTGGATCATGCGGGTCAGAAGATGATGATGATGATGATGATGATGAGAAGACTACCATCTCTTAACTGTGCTATGCTCTCGTATTCAGAACTAATGGCTTCTATGGCCTTATTTAGGAGGAAAGTGCTAACTGAAGCCAAAGGTTTGTTCTCCTCTATCATACGTGATATCAACACGAATCTAGTTTTTTTTAGGTTAGTGTTTGAGGGGAGATGGGGGAAATCATTAGGTATATTTGTTTTTTTTTTTTTTTTGTGAGCGAGGTTCAAAATATAATGGGTCATTATCAGCCAAATCGCTGTATCGATTCCAGGGTTTGGTTTTGTTTGGCCCCGGGGCCATGTTGCCACCGAAAAAAAAGAGCGATACGCGTGAGAAAAAAGAAGCTCGCGGTTTAGAAAAAGAGAGACCACGAAAAAGAAAACAAGAAAACGTCACTTAAGAGTGAGAGAGATAGAGGCAATTACTATAGAGTAAGAGCGTTCGCTACCAATAAAAAGCCACACGACGTTGACGAAAGCTAGACGGAGACTGCGTATAGGTAATTTTTTAAAGATTGCCCAGACTATTGCGAGCATCTCACGTTCATTGGTTGCGAAATTCTCTTGTCTTGCTCATGGTACAAGATATCATTGTGATAGGTCTACTGGCTTGAGAGAGAACCGCACCTATTGCGTGTGATGATGCATCTGTGGTTAGATCTAGAGGTTTACGCAGATCTGGGTAGAAAAGTAATACGTCATCTGAATCTAGAATGTTCTTTATTCCATTAAAGGCACACACATCTTCTGAACCTAGACTAATTTTTACACTTTTTGACTTATTTGTTCCTATGTGACCATTGTCTCCTCTCAGGTATTTTGTAAGAGGTTTTGTTACCGGAGCGTAATCTTTAACAAATCGACGATAAACCCAGAAAGACCTAATAATGGTCTAGAGCACGAAGAGATTTTGGCACTTCAAAATTAATTATGTCTCTTATCTTACTAGGGCAAGTCTTGATACCGTCTGCAGACACGAGGAAGCCCAAAAATTCTAACTCTTGTTTAAAAAACTTACATTTTTCTGCAGATGTTCTCATGTTGGCATTTAAAAGCTTAGAAATTATTATTTTAATGTCCTCTAAATGTTAAATTTCTGATTTTGAAAAGATTATTACGTCATCTATATAGACGTGGCAGCGTTTTCCTATGTCATCTCTCAGTACATTGTCGATTGCTCTTTGAAAAATGCTAGGACCATTTTTCAGTCCAAATAGTAGTCTACAAAATGCATACTTTCTGTTATTAATGGAGAATGCTGTTTTCTCACGGTACTTTTCCTCTAAGAGAATTTAGTGGAAGCCGGATCTTAAATCTATTGTAGAATAATATTTGGAATTTCCATGATTCGGTAAAATAACCGAACTTTCTGGAATGGGATATCTGTCTGGTACCGTTCGTTCATTTAATTTTCTACGATCAAACACTAATCTAGATTTAGGAGCATCGTCTGCATTAACGCCTTTTTTCCCTACCACCAAGATGGGGGTGTTGTACGGGGAATGCGATGGCCGTATAATTCCATCATCTAAAAGCCTTTTGATTTCATTATTAACAATCGAGATATCTGCCATATTATATGGTCTTGGTTTTAAATAAATTGGCTCTGAGTCCAATGTTCTTGTAGTTGCTCTAATATCAGTATTGAAGGGTAGTTTCTCATCGGGATGAGCGAAAACTTCTGAAAAGTCTTCAGTTAATTGTTGAAACTCATTCCTGATTTTTTCACGAACTGTTCTGGTATCTATATCGATATTGTTTAGCTGTTCGCATTCATGAAATTTGATTTCCAGTTCACCACTCTCATAAAGTAATAGAGAGCTTTCGGTATCAATCTGTGCTTTTATTTTTACGAGAAAGTCGTATCCTATTATTGCGTCGAAAGTTTTTAATTGAGAGAGGACAAAAAAATCTGTAATTGTATTACAAAACCGCATTTTACATTTTTGAATTATCGTATTCTCACCGTTTAATGTTTTTACTTTGAAAGGTTTAATTTTTGAAATTGCTTTTAAACGATGTAATTTTTTAATATAGTTTTTGGCTTACCAGTGTCTACTAAGATTTTCAATACAACTTTGTTATTGAGCCTCCTTTCAACATATGGTAATTTATTCGCTTAGTTTTTGGTATAGGCGTCCTATCCGATTCGCGGGGGCGTTTAAATGTCTTTTCTATTTCTGCTGCTTGTTCCCTGATTATGTTTTTCCTACTTGAATGTGGTATTTCATTATGTCGAAATCTAGATGAGTTATCAACACTCATGTGATCATCTATATATTGAGGTCTTTGACGAAATTTCGCAGAATTTAAATTATTGGTATCAATTCGATCGCGTTGATCTGGTGTGTGGTGAATAACTTTTATATTTGACTGCATTGTGGAAGGAACGTTTAAAATGCGGATTGCTCCGAGCATTTGTGTTGGAACTTGTTCTTGTGCCTACGTTATTGTCAAAAGATCTAGCGAAATTTTATCTATACTGGTTTGCTTCAAGCTCTTCAGCCTTTGCCAATGCAGAGGGCAAATCTTCACATCTAGCAGAAAAGAGAATAGTGCTCAAAGGCTTATAAAGGCCTGAAATAAATACGCGTAGCGCGTCTGCTCGGAGTTTAACTCCTAGAGAGTCAATCAGTTGGCTATTCCCTGAATAGTCCATTGAGATTTTATTTGTAATAGCAGTGAGATGCTGTTCAACCTTATCGTAGAATTTTGCAATGCTCAAATTGCGTTGACATAACACACTCATTTGGTTCTCCAAAATATGTAATGGACGTTTGTCAGAGTACGTATTATCAAGACGTGCAATTATTGCATCAAAATTAAGAACTGTATTGTGGGATGCTAAGGTTAAATCAGCTGACCCAACAATTTTGTTTCTTATTATGGCAACAGCTTGATACAATTTTTCTGAGCCTTCATAAGGTTCGAATAATTTACTGACGACCATCTTAAGATGTCTATTACAGCGTTGGAAAAGAGTTTCTTACACTCGTTCAAATCGGGAGATCTGCTTAGGATATAAACACCGTCCGCATAGAGACAATGGCCAGAACATTATGTTTAGCTAGCAAGTTACTTATGTCATCAAATGCTATAGTAAACAGCATTACTGAAAGAGGAGATCCCTGTGGGTTGCCGTTTTCTAAAGGATATGTCTTTGAGAAGAAGTTGTTCACTCTTGAGCAAAATTTTCTATTTGATATAAATGAATCCGCGTATTTGAAGAGTTTTGGCCCAATGCCCCATTTGCTAAGTTTGCTTAAAATTATATGTTTCCCGATTCTCTCGAAGGCTCTTTCAAAATCTAATGCAAGCACTGATACATGATTTTTGGCCGAGATGGCATTTGAGACATAGTGGTTTATGTGAAGGTGGGCATCGACACAGCCTCTGTTCGGTTTGAAAGCAACTTGTTTTGGAGAGATCAATTTTTTGGATTCAGCAAACCAGAGTAGGCGTTTCGCAATTATTTTCTCCAATATTTTTGAAAGGCATGGAATAAGTGATATCGGACGGTAGCCTTCTATGGAAGATTTGCCCATATTCTTTTTGGGGATAGGAACCAGGACGGCCGTTTTCCAGTACTGAGGAATGGTGGAGGTATCGAGGATGTTATTATATAGTTGAATTATTCTTTCTTTGGTTGGTGGAGGGAGATTTTTGATCATTGGGTAGGGGATCCTATCTCTTCCAGGAGTTTTGCCTTTTGTTTTACTGAGAGCTGCTTCGAACTCTAGTAGGGAAAATGATTTTTAGGGCGCACATTTTCGCTTTACGAAGTTCTGTAAGCTCAGATTTCCACCAAGGTACGATAGTTCTGCTTTTAGGAGAGTATGAGGGGTTGGTTTGCGGAATGGAATGGTTGGCAGCAGTTCATAAGGCTCTTTGGAGTAACGCTGTTTCTTTATTGATATTTAGACAAGGCGGCATGTCGGATAAATATTTCGAGACTAAGTTGCAGTAAGTTCTCCAATCCGCAAGATCAGTCTTAAATTTTAAATTAGGGAAGTGTTTTTGCGAGGACCTGCCAATGGTTAAGCTGGTACAAATAGGAAAGTGGTTGTTGCAACTCTCACCTATGGTCATGAAATTTGGGTAATGACCGAAAGAATAAAATCGCGAGTGCAAGCTGCTGAGATGAGATTTCTTCGTGCTGTTGTGAGAATTACTCGCCGGGATAGGATGAGAAACACGGCAGTGCGCGAGGAACTCAACATTGAGCAGCCACTTCTTCGAACGGAAAGGGCTATGCTTCGGTGATTTGGTCACGTGGCACGAATGTCCCCATCATCACAACTTCCGAGGAGGGCGTTGAATACGATTCCATCAGGTAGGCGACCGCTTGGCAGACCCAGGACAAGGTGATTGAACCAAGTCCAAAAAATCGCCGGGCTACGCTTGGGCATTGCTCCTGATGAATTAGAGTTGATGGCGGAGGATCGAGTTGCCTGGAGATCTCTCGTGCGTGGTTTACCCCCGCGACCCCTTTAGTGGATCATGCGGGTCAGAAGATGATGGTGATGATGATGATGATGAGAAGACTACCATCTCTTAACTGTGCTATGCTCTCGTATTCAGAACTAATGGCTTCTATGGCCTTATTTAGGAGGAAAGTGCTAACTGAAGCCAAAGATTTGTTCTCCTCTATCATACGTGATATCAACACGAATCTAGTTTTTTTTAGGTTAGTGTTTGAGGGGAGATGGGGGAAATCATTAGGTATATTTGTTTTTTTTTTTTTTTTGTGAGCGAGGTTCAAAATATAATGGGTCATTATCAGCCAAATCGCTGTATCGATTCCAGGGCTTGGTTTTGTTTGGCCCCGGGGCCATGTTGCCACCGAAAAAAAAGCGATACGCGTGAGAAAAAAGAAGCTCGCGGTTTAGAAAAAGAGAGACCACGAAAAAGAAAACAAGAAAACGTCACTTAAGAGTGAGAGAGATAGAGGCAATTACTATAGAGTAAGAGCGTTACGTTACTACGAAAGCTAGACGGAGACTGCGTATAGGTAATTTTTTAAAGATTGCCCAGACTATTGCGAGCATCTCACGTTCATTGGTTGCGAAATTCTCTTGTCTTGCTCATGGTACAAGATATCATTGTGATAGGTCTACTGGCTTGAGAGAGAACCGCACCTATTGCGTGTGATGATGCATCTGTGGTTAGATCTAGAGGTTTACGCAGATCTGGGTAGAAAAGTAATACGTCATCTGAATCTAGAATGTTCTTTATTCCATTAAAGGCACACACATCTTCTGAACCTAGACTAATTTTTACACTTTTTGACTTATTTGTTCCTATGTGACCATTGTCTCCTCTCAGGTATTTTGTAAGAGGTTTTGTTACCGGAGCGTAATCTTTAACAAATCGACGATAAACCCAGAAAGACCTAATAATGGTCTAGAGCACGAAGAGATTTTGGCACTTCAAAATTAATTATGTCTCTTATCTTACTAAGGCAAGTCTTGATACCGTCTGCAGACACGAGGAAGCCCAAAAATTCTAACTCTTGTTTAAAAAACTTACATTTTTCTGCAGATGTTCTCATGTTGGCATTTAAAAGCTTAGAAATTATTATTTTAATGTCCTCTAAATGTTAAATTTCTGATTTTGAAAAGATTATTACGTCATCTATATAGACGTGGCAGCGTTTTCCTATGTCATCTCTCAGTACGTTGTCGATTGCTCTTTGAAAAATGCTAGGACCATTTTTCAGTCCAAATAGTAGTCTACAAAATGCATACTTTCTGTTATTAATGGAGAATGCTGTTTTCTCACGGTACTTTTCCTCTAAGAGAATTTAGTGGAAGCCGGATCTTAAATCTATTGTAGAATAATACTTGGAATTTCCATGATTCGGTAAAATAACCGAACTTTCTAGAATGGGATATCTGTCTGGTACCGTTCGTTCATTTAATTTTCTACGATCAAACACTAATCTAGATTTAGGAGCATCGTCTGCATTAACGCCTTTTTTCCCTACCACCAAGATGGGGGTGTTGTACGGGGAATGCGATGGCCGTATAATTCCATCATCTAAAAGCCTTTTGATTTCATTATTAACAAACGAGATATCTGCCATATTATATGGTCTCAGTTTTAAATAAATTGGCTCTGAGTCCAATGTTCTTATAGTTGATCTAATATCAGTATTGAAGGGTAGTTTCTCATCGGGATGAGCGAAAACTTCTGAAAAGTCTTCAATTAATTGTTGAAACTCATTCCTGATTTTTTCACGAACTGTTCTGGTATCTATATCGATATTGTTTAGCTGTTCGCATTCATGAAATTTGATTTCCAGTTCACCACTCTCATAAAGTAATAGAGAGCTTTCGGTATCAATCTGTGCTTTTATTTTTACGAGAAAGTCGTATCCTATTATTGCGTCGAAAGTTTTTAATTGAGAGAGGACAAAAAAATCTGTAATTGTATTACAAAACCGCATTTTACATTTTTGAATTATCGTATTCTCACCGTTTAATGTTTTTACTTTGAAAGGTTTAATTTTTGAAATTGCTTTTAAACGATGTAATTTTTTAATATAGTTTTTGGATTACCAGTGTCTACTAAGATTTTCAATACAACTTTGTTATTGAGCCTCCTTTCAACATATGGTAATTTATTCGCTTAGTTTTTGGTATAGGCGTCCTATCCGATTCGCGGGGGCGTTTAAATGTCTTTTCTATTTCTGCTGCTTGTTCCCTGATTATGTTTTTCCTACTTGAATGTGGTATTTCATTATGTCGAAATCTAGATGAGTTATCAACACTCATGAGATCATCTATATATTGAGGTCTTTGACGAAATTTCGCAGAATTTAAATTATTGGTATCAATTCGATCGCGTTGATCTGGTGTGTGGTGAATAACTTTTATATTTGACTGCATTGTGGAAGGAACGTTTAAAATGCGGATTGCTCCGAGCATTTGTGTTGGAACTTGTTCTTGTGCCTACGTTATTGTCAAAAGATCTAGCGAAATTTTATCTATACTGGTTTGCTTCAAGCTCTTCAGCCTTTGCCAATGCAGAGGGCAAATCTTCACATCTAGCAGAAAAGAGAATAGTGCTCAAAGGCTTATAAAGGCCTGAAATAAATACGCGTAGCGCGTCTGCTCGGAGTTTAACTCCTAGAGAGTCAATCAGTTGGCTATTCCCTGAATAGTCCATTGAGATTTTATTTGTAATAGCAGTGAGATGCTGTTCAACCTTATCGTAGAATTTTGCAATGCTCAAATTGCGTTGACATAACACACTCATTTGGTTCTCCAAACTATGTAATGGACGTTTGTCAGAGTACGTATTATCAAGACGTGCAATTATTGCATCAAAACTAAGAACTGTATTGTGGTTAAGGGTACTAAGGTTAAATCAGCTGACCCAACAATTTTGTTTCTTATTATGGCAACAGCTTGATACAATTTTTCTGAGCCTTCATAAGGTTCGAATAATTTAATAGCTTGTTATGGCTGCTTGTCGCCATGAAAAATATCTTGCTCGTTTACCCCAAAACTCGGCAACGGATTTAACAATATCTAATGAAATTTCACATTTTAAACTAGAATTTATTCCAATGGGTTTTTATGGAACTACTTTAGAAGATATGCGGACATTCTCTAATTTTTGCTCTAGTTCTTCAATTATTGCACTAACTGCACTAATATTTTGCACATTAACTGGATATTTCAGAGGCTCTTTTAATAACAGATTGGCATGCTGTTTCAACATCTACTTGCATGGCTGCCGCTATTGTACTAGCTAGTTCTGACCCGTTATTTTTATTTTACAATCAAAAGTATTTCTTCACACAAATTCTGTTTTATTTTAGATTCAATTGAACTAAGATAATACACTATCTTACACAATAATTGTTATCAGCATCATTCTTGGTTGAGTACGTTGTTTTCCGTTCTTGCTATATTTCCGATAGTAGGCTGGGTCTATTGGTTCTATGGGCTTTTTTTTCAGTTTCTAGTAATTGAAAAGTAAGTCAATTTTCTTTATATTAAGAATTTTGGAGTTTACAATACTAAAGTGATTATTAACGAGTTTGGCGCCAGTGAATTAAGTAGAAGAAAACACTTCTTTGTATTCGGTTCAGTCAACGACTGTCGCTCTATTCATTTTCCAAAAGTGATGAGGAAGGCAAGATAGAGGAAATGGTTGGTTGAAAGATCTGACTGTTTGTTTATGGATTGGAGGTGGAGCTTGTGGTTGCATTTGCTTGGGAATGAAATAGGTATTTGGTTACGAAGCGTTCATTGCGTATGATACGGATTGGGGTTGAAGGTCGTAGTTGAATTGACTTGGAAATGAAATAGGTTTTTGGTTACGTATTGGATTATGAATGATACGGATTGGAGATGAAGGTCGTAGTTGCATTGACTTGGAAAGGAAATAGCTATATGGTTACGAATTGGATTATTAATTACACTTTATCATTAACTTACCTATACATAGACATACGAGTAGACGTAAAGCCCAACCTCCTTGGAATCTCCTCAAGAAAACAGTCAACACCGAGCTACATGCCCACTTAAAGCTATTGTTTGCGAACATTGCATACGAACTAAAATCCCTCGGATGAAGATTTTTGTACACCGACTGTACGATAGTTCAATGAAAAAAAGGAATAATAACATGAACACAAGAATTCACAGTGAAATATTTATTTTAATGTGTTTGCACAGACAAAGCTCTGTTCTCGTTAGGGGACTGTAAAAGAGTGAAATAATAAAATGCTTCTCGTCATTGTATCGATCCTTATGCCCATCTATCCGACGTCTCGGTCGCAACCAACGCTATCCAACGCACTATGGAATGGAGTGTTGTTTATGCACGTGTGCTCTGACGATTGTGGTCCTATTTCTCAGTCGCAACCACCGCAATCCAACGCATTATGGAATGGGGTGTGGTCTTCGTATGTGCTCTGGTGATGACCGCTATCCTTTTAAACACTGTTCTGCGACAGTTGTTGTGTTCAATCGTAGTTCGGTGTCAGCTACCGTTGGCTGATGTCGTAGCGTGATTTGATGTGCTGTTGTTATGCTAACCGACCCCTGTCTTCAACACGGGGATGCCGTTGCTGCCGCCAAAGCCGCTATCGAAGAACCTATAAGCTCCCACAATCAAAATGATATAAGGACTTTTTTAATCAAGACTTGGAAATACAGAAGGAAATCAAACTGGATCAACTACAACCACCTTTGCAGCAATTTTAACCCCAACGCAGATAAAGCCTTATATCCCAAAAATATGACCTGGAAAAAACTTAAAACTGACAGACTAATGATGTGCCACACCAACATCACCCACGAGCACCTAATCACTCGAGAACCCCAGTCAATCTTCTATCTTTGAAATATTAATCAGCCGCTTACCATAAACCATCTTTTCTCTTGCCAACAAGTGAATGGCAAAGTTTAATCGACCCGCTAACCCATATAACTGAGGTTAACATTGATAATATTTATAAAACTATGTCAGCAGAGCCCTGGCAGCTCGGCTCTATCTCTATTATTAATTTTGTAATTTACTCATACAATGTACATGTGTGTATAATATATGGTGCACATACATTTATAATAGTAGTAGAACTACATCTTCCTTTTTAATAATATGAATGTATTATAAGTAGTCTTGATTTTACTTCATTCATTACAATTCATTAATATTCATGTATGTATCTATGTATGTTACTCTAAATTATCTCAATAAAAACAAATTCTGGATTCGTCGCTACTTCCTACCATAATAAACAATAAACAATAAATAATAAATAATAAATAATAAATAATAAATAATAAATAATAAATAATAAATAATAAATAATAAATAATAAATAATAAATAATAAATAATAAATAATAAATAATAAATAATAAATAATAAATAATAAATAATAAATAATAAATAATAAATAATAAATAATAAATAATAAATAATAAATAATAAATAATAAATAATAAATAATAAATAATAAATAATAAATAATAAATAATAAATAATAAATAATAAATAATAAATAATAAATAATAAATAATAAATAATAAATAATAAATAATAAATAATAAATAATAAATAATAAATAATAAATAATAAATAATAAATAATAAATAATAAATAATAAATAATAAATAATAAATAATAAATAATAAATAATAAATAATAAATAATAAATAATAAATAATAAATAATAAATAATAAATAATAAATAATAAATAATAAATAATAAATAATAAATAATAAATAATAAATAATAAATAATAAATAATAAATAATAAATAATAAATAATAAATAATAAATAATAAATAATAAATAATAAATAATAAATAATAAATAATAAATTATAAATAATAAATAATAAATAATAAATAATAAATAATAAATAATAAATAATAAATAATAAATAATAAATAATAAATAATAAATAATAAATAATAAATAATAAATAATAAATAATAAATAATAAATAATAAATAATAAATAATAAATAATAAATAATAAATAATAAATAATAAATAATAAATAATAAATAATAAATAAAAAATAATAAATAATAAATAATAAATAATAAATAATACATAATACATAATACATAATAGATAATAGATAATAAATAATAAATGATAAATGATAAATGATAAATAATAAATAATAAATAATAAATAATAGATAATAGATAATATATAATATATAATATATAATAAGTAATACATAATAAGTAATAAGTAATAAGTAATAAATAATACATAATACATAATACATAATACATAATACATGAATATGAAGTGGATATGATAAATATGTAGCATCAAATGCGCGCGGATATATAAACCCACGTCACAGACTGCTCGCGGACAGTGCATCATCACCGCCCGCGCGATCAGTTCCGAAAATAAAGGTCATTGTACGAAATCGTTTCGTGTTGCAGTTTTCTTTCTTTCAAATCAGAAGTGGGATAAAGAGACCCAACGGTCAAACGTGTGTGCATCGCGCTGCGAACAATACCGGGATTGTTTTCTTTTTCGCCTTGTGCCTATTTTCGCGCCGGGATGTGGTACACGAGACCACCAAACGCGAAGAAAGTACGGTACATGCGAGCGACGATCTCGAAGAGTGCTCTGCTGTGTTTTTTTGCCTGCCTTCGCGTCGTGATTGACTGTCGGTGCGTAGCGACGCGACTGCAGAAAAAAAAGAAACCAAAAAACGGCGCTGAAGGGCAACGACCTCGAAGTCTACACTGCTTCATCGCGAAGACTTGTCGCTATCGACCAGCTGATTGTGTGAGCGACGTAGATCAGCGTTTGTTGTCACCGATCATATGCGTATGATTGCTCTCGATCAGCTGCTGACCGAGATGAGCGAGATGGAGGCAGGGTACGAGGCATTGACCCGTGACGATCTCAGGGATGTGCTGAAAGAGCGCGGGATGTCGACGTCGGGCACGAAGGAGGAGTTCCTGGCCAGACTGCTAGATCCGACGGCGAGTGCAAAGGCTTCGGAGGAAAGTGGAGAAGCACTTCTGCCGTGCATATAGCCGCAGTCCGTGACCGGAAACCCAGCTGGTAAACCGTCTACATCTTGGAAGTCTGCGGGGAAACCGGCGGGTACGAGGGTAGGCGCTGAACCGAATGAACTCGCTTTGCTGCGCGCCGAGTTGCAACGACTGACGGAGAAGGTCCTCGAGCTCACGACGGTACAGGCGGGGGAGGCTGCGAAGGGTGTGGCTGAAAAACAAACCATGGACGATGCAAGCGGGTCGGGTTGGGAGACACAGCATATGCCAGTAATCCCAAGGCAGGAGGTGATAAGGGGGGAAAGGTGCTGCACCCGCAACACCTACTCAGTTCGGGATGTGGCAGAAATGCTGCCGCTATTTGACCATAAGGCGTATGATGGGCTTTCGTCCGAGAGCTAGAAGAAGAAGGTCAGGGACATTCAACGCATATATGACCTGGATGAACGGCTGGTTCTCATGGCCGCAAGCACCAGACTAATTGGGGCAGCGCATTTGTGGAGCCGCAGCGTAACATCAGAATCGTTGGGAGAGTTTTTCGCGGGTTTGTGCTACAATTTCCCAGCGGCGGACGACGATGCCGACGTCCACGACAGGCTGCGGGAAAGGAGGCAACGCGCTAGCGAGGACACAGAAGAGTACATCTTCGAGATAAGGATGATAGCATCTCGGGGACGTGTGCACGAGAGCACCCTCGTCAAATACATCATCCAGGGGATAGCGGATGCAGAATGCCTTCAGAGCCCTAAGGCCAGCGTCGGTCATGGACGTCCTCGATAAGGTTCGCTGGGTCATGGGACTGAGAGGCAGCGAACATCGAGATAACAGGCCACGAAGAAGGGAGACAGAGCAGCGGGAGGCTGAACGCGGAGTAGGCGCTGGACCCGCGGAAACCGGGGTGCAGTGCTTCGGATGCACTGCACCCCGGTTTCCGCGGGCATTACAAAAGGAACTGCCCACAGAGGAGTGACGGACGGGCCAAAAGCAGTACACGACCGGAAAGGCCAACCCAACTGCTGTTAAAGGAGACCAGGTCGGAATATGTGAAGGACGCCACGGTTAATGGGTACCAAGTCACCGCATTTATCGACCTCGGTAGTGACTGTGTTAGTTGACTGTGCTCAAGTCGTGGTGCGAGGTCCTGATAGTGCCGGACGAGTGTCAGCCATACCCGATGCTGATTGGTCCGGAAGCTGCTTGACCAAACGCAGGTGAAGGTGGTGAAAACGCATAAGTGCGTGGCGATCACCGACTGCATGGCCCAGGTACCGAGGGCGCTATTAGTGGAAGGGAGCTGTGTCGAAGCCAAGAGACAGGACGAGCTATCATTGGAGGACGTGAACGCAGGAGAACTGGACGAGCCAGACAGGCAAAAACTCGGGACGCTCCTCAACACGTTTCGGGACTGCTTCGCAAAGAACGCGGGGGAATTGGGTGTTTACCGCTTTGGAGAATGTGCCATTGAGCTGACCACAACAACACCAGTCTGCGTCCAGCCTTATAAGATACCCTTTGCGAAGAGAGAAACGGTGAAGGAGATGGTGTCCAGTATGCTGGAGAAGGGAGTGATCCGGCCATCATACTCCGATTATTGCGCACCGGTCACTCTCACGAAGAAGAAGGATGGGAAGGACCGATTTTGCAAGGTGACAAGGTGACGGTCAAAAGAAAATTCCCCATGCCGGTGGTGGAGGACGTGGTCGAATCGCTGGCTGGAAATAAGTTCTTCACGACGCTGGACCTAGCATCGGGTTACCACCAAATTTGCATGGAGGAACGGAGCAAGAAGCTGACGGCGTTTGCGACTGACGACGGCATGTATGAATTCAACCGAATGCCGTTCGGTCTGGTGAACGCCCTCGCTGAATTCCAGTCATGCATGAACACCATCAAGTCGCGTCTGAGAAAGGGCGACATAGCTGTCTACTTGGACGACATCGCAATTGGCAGCAAAACTGTGGAAGAGGGTCTTCAGAAGCTTCGGAGGTTCCTGGAAATCCTGAGAGATACCGGGCTGACCCTTAACGTAAGCAAATGCTCATTTTTGCACACTAAAATTGAATTTTTAGGTTATCGAGTGAGTGAAGAAGGGCTACAACCGAGCGAGAGGAAGACGGCGACGATAATGTCATTTCCGAACCCCAAGGACGTTCACGGAGTACGGCAGTTCCTGGGACTCACAGGGTTTTCCCGCAAATTCGTGGAAAATTACGCACGGTGGGCAGCACCGCTGACCGATCTGACCAGAGCGGATCAGCCATTCGAGTGGACGGAAAAGCAGGAAGAGGCGTTCCGCAAACTGAAGGCAGCGCTCATGCACCCCCCCGTGCTGACTTTGTTCGACCCGGAGTGCGCACACGAGGTGCACACAGACGCGTCATCGCTTGGGCTGGCCGGAATCTTACTGCAGCGGGGCAAGGAAGACAATTCGCTGCGCCCGGTGGTATTCTACAGCCGGAAACTTTCCGCCGACGAAAGGAAGTACCACTCGTACGAGCTCGAAGTCTTGGCCATCGTCGAAAGCTTGGACCGGTTTAGGGTCTACCTCTTGGGAAGGCGCTTCAAGGTTGTCACGGACTGTGAGGCCATAGTGGCAACCAGCACGAAGATCAAGTTAATCCCTCGAGTGGGGCGGTGGTGGCTCAAGCTAAAAGAGTTCGACTACGAGACAATACACCAGCCAGGAAAGAGAGCGGCCTACATCGATGCCCTAAGTCGACAACCAGTGGAGGAAGAACGGGAGGTGGAGGAAGCGTCCGCACAAATATTGAACGTCGTTGCGAAGGTGCTCCCCAACGACAGGTACGTGGTGGAAGACATCCCCCATATGCAGCGCACGCAACGGAAGCTGAACACAAGAATGGCGTCGGAAAGGATGAACCGCTGGTGCGAGCTCCCGAATGAAGGGCTCAACGAGGACAGCAGCGATGGAGAAGATTCCGATCTCGAGGGCGAGATCGAGTAGGATGGCCGAGCTGTAGCATAAAATGCGCGCGGGTATATAAACCCGCGTCACGGACTGCTCGCGGACAGTGCATCATCACCGCCCGCGCGATCAGTTCCGAAAATAAAGGTCATTGTACGAAATCGTTTCGTGTTGCAGTTTTCTTTCTTTCAAATATGATAATACGTAATACATAATACATAATACACAATACATAATACATAATACATAATACATAATACATAATACATAATACATAATACATAATACATAATACATAATACATAATACATAATACATAATACGTAATACATAATACATAATACATAATACATAATACATAATACATAATACATAATACATAATACATAATACATAATACATAATACATAATACATAATACATAATACATAATACATAATACATAATACATAATACATAATATATAATATATAATACATAATACATAATACATAATAATAATGAATAAAATAATGAAAAAATATGATAAATATAAGAAATGATAAATATGAAATGATAAATATGAAGAAATGATAAATATGAAGAAATGAGAAATATGAAGAAATGATAAATATGAAGAAATGATAAATATGAAATTATAATTAAGAAATGTGAATAATGGATAAATGAAAAAAATAAAGCAGCTACTCACCAGCATAGTAATTTACGGTAAACTTGCAGATGCTAAGATGTGCTGAGGGTAGACGTATCCCCAAAGTGGCATTGAATGAACTGCTATTAATATTAGAAGAGGCCGGATTCAAAATCATTGCAAAGCATTGTCTATCGGTTGTTTCCATAGCTGCATCTAGTAAATGCGTCCACATTGTCGGGGATATAATACAGAACGCCTTCGATAAATTGCAATCTTGGACAGAAAAATGCAGACTTGCTGCTAGCTCTACAGATTTGCTCTTATTGTAGGCATCATCTGCATGTGACATTTGTCATCCACCCAACGATCTTGTGTATTCCCTTAGTGAAATATATGAAAAAGTGAGATAGAATGAGTTTTTGTCACTTGCATTTTTATGTACGAATGACACCGAAGGACGCAGAATGTTACTTAGAATCTAAATTTGTTGTATATATGTTCCCGTTAAGGGTTTAAACAACAATTTGATTACCTGGTATCTTTAATGGAGGAATTTAGCCATTGCAAAAGGTTTTAATCGTGAAAATGTGACGTGTCAATTTGTCACTTCGTCTAAGAGAGTTCGTTGACTTTGAGCTAAGTTAATAATTATATTTCAGTATAATATTTTTTAGTTTTATTTAGATCAACAAAATATAATGGAACATATCGTAATTTTCTCCACAAAAATCTTTATATAGTGAATGACACTACTTTTGAAAAGTCGTAAATAAAGAAGCAGTTCATTATAGTTTGCAATGCAGTCGAATTATTACTAATAGTAGTGATGACGTGCTGAATATGGAAAGATGTTGAATGGAACATATCGTAATTTTCTCCACAAAAATCTTTATATAGTGAATGACACTACTTTTGAAAAGTCGTAAATAAAGAAGCAGTTCATTATAGTTTGCAATCCAGTCTAATAGTACGTTTACACCGCACCTAAATCCAACATTTCGGGAAAAAAATTTCGACATACAATTTTGCATTCCCACTGGAGTTTTAACATTTCAAAAGACATCGAATGTCAGAATTGATTGCTGATATTTCTATTCTTATTGGGATTATCACTTGAAATGAATGATTGTTTTGTTGGCAGCTGTTTTTGTTAATGTCAGCAGGCTGAAAAGTGATGACGTGCTGAATATGGAAAGATGTTGAATGGAACATATCGTAATTTTCTCCACAAAAATCTTTATATAGTGAATGACACTACTTTTGAAAAGTCGTAAATAAAGAAGCAGTTCATTATAGTTTGCAATCCGGTCTAACTATTACTAATAGTACGTTTACACCGCACCTAAATCCAACATTTCGGGAAAAAAATTTCGAAATACAATTTTGCATTCCCACTGGAATTTTAACATTTCAAATAACATCGAGTGTCAGAATTGATTGCTGATATTTCTATTCTTATTGGGATTATTACTTGAAATGAATGATTGTTTTGTTGGCAGCTGTTTTTGTATATGTTCGCAGGCTGAAAAGTGATGACGTGCTGAATATGGAAAGATGTTGTTTCGATTTGACAAGCTTGCAAATGCAGTGAGGATTTCGCTGAAATACAACAATTCGGAATGCTGAAAAATGTATAGCAAACTGCTGAACATTTGGTGTGAAATGTTGAACCAAGCCGAAATGTTGGATTTAGGAGCGGTGTAAATGTATTATAAGATACAGTTTCTAGTTGTTGCGGCACATTTGATGCAATATTAAACTAGATAACTTAAAATTATAATATGTTATTATAAAATTAGTAGATTAGCCTGTCGTATGACAGGAAGAATGTCATATGCATTTATATAATCATGCCATAATGTATCTTTTGTTTACACGACAAATTTCATTATATTCATTTCAATATAAACAGAATATGAAATGTTTATTCATACAAAACAAAGCAAAGAAATTAACCTGCAAAAAGCGTAAGCAACTCACTATCCCAGTCCGCCAAGGGGCCCGATAAATTTCAAGGTTATTTTTCGTTCACCTTTGGTATAGTGTCACACCTATTACTTGCACACACAGCGCTTTATTATTAGTGGATGAGATGGTCCTACTAAGAAGCGTCTTCCTTTTCGCAATGCATGTTTCTAAATATTTATCATTAACCATAAGATTGTTTTTGTGTCAATATGTTTATTTTCATATTTTCGTACATTTACTAGGACCGGATTTATTCTAAACTTCTTCATATGGGACAAACATTCAAGTGGTGCTGTTCCCTTCAGCACTATGCTGTCGCTTCTTCTACTGTGGTTTGGCATTTCAGTACCGCTTGTATACTTAGGTTATTACTTCGGGTACAGGAAGCAGCCATATCAACATCCCGTAAGGACAAACATGATTCCCCGTCAAGTTCCGACGCAGCAATGGTACATGAACATTGTTTTAAGGTAAGTAATTTATCGCCAATTTAACATTAAAACAATTTTAAAGTATGTAACATAAATTTTATGATTGACGTACAATAATATATGAGTTGTAATATCATCAAATTGCCCTTCTTATGTTGAGGGAAAACAATAGATAGTGTGATATTAATATTTTTTGGGTCCGCTCTCTTAGCTCAGCTGCGACCATTTGTATTAAAACTACTGTTACAAAATGCTCTGCCTATCTAATAGCTTAGTAGCTCTATTTTTCATTACTTATTGTATATACATGGCTGGGAGCCTGGCGAATTTCTCTTGACGTGGTGAAAATTGTATCATTTTACAATACATATACATATGTGAAATGCTAAATCTTCTGATTGAATTATAATTAAGTAATTACATTTGGTTTTTATTTTATAATAAATGTTGTATTTCAGTGGGACTAGCCACGAAAGTGTCTAGTGTTGTTCTTTTTGTGGAACTGCGTTGTGTCGGGGTTGAATAAATCATTAAATCCAGGGTTGGTGATTGCCAGGGTGTGAAGATGATATCTTCACACCCTGGCAAGATGTGACTGCGCTCGAGTGGAAGTCGCTGCAGTTCCTGTGTGTATTGATTGGGATGACTGGTAATATTATTTAACAGCTTACTGAATAGTTGAAAGATGTATTTATCAATTGGCAAGATCTTTGCTTCTTCATAAATCCTGTTCGTAGGGATGAATTTCAGTGTTGAAGGGTTTCTGTGGAGACCGCTGCATATTCTTAAAATCTTCCGTCCAAACAGACAGATTCTCTCCGGGTTTATTGTGTTCCAGATCGGGCATCCGTATGTTATGACTGGTCTGATAAGTTGCTTATAAAAATCCTCTGACTAAGACCAGTCTTTCTTCGGAGCAGTGGATGTACCAAATGTAGGGCTAGGGATAGCATCCACGTGGTTTTTAAATCTGAATCTTTCGTTAAACAATATTCCCAGATATTTAGCGTCCTTAGTTGGAGTGATTGTCGTGTTGTCTGGAAGCGTTAATTTAATATTGTTGCATCTTCTGATCAACGTCCTACCCCAGCTTCCTCGTATGCTGGTGTTCATAAGCACATCACTATAGACTTGTCGCTTGTTGTCTCCACTTGAGGTTGTAGTTCCGTCGTTGGTTGATGTTCAGTCCCACTCTCCTTAAGGCTATCTCCGGTAGTAGGCAGGTAGCGTATTTTATGGAGTCATCGACAAACAGGAGTGCATTGTTTCCACTTCGGTTGATTGGCTTGTCTCTGCCGGTCCTTATATCCAAACCTGAGTGCCCTTTTTTATGGTCATCACACTTGCGCTAGCTACAATCAATGCATGACCTAATTTATGGTCATTATGGTTTTTTTTTTCAAATTCATTTTTATTTCTACAATTCATAACAGACTTATATACTAGACAAAAATGCTTAAAACTAGTTGGACGAACAATGTTTATATGTTTAACTTACTGGGCCTCGACGAACACTCTAAGCTAAACTAAATCTTAAACTATGTCTTTCGACTTAACCAAATAAACTTAAATAAAAGTAAATAAGGGTGAACAAATTAATATTAAGGAAATTGCAAAAAAGTATATACTTGTATATATATATATATATGTATGACCTTAAAATATTTATATTTGCATACACATCGGTACACATCAGTGTACACATGTGTATATCTATATATATATAATTCTTTTTTTGTCACGTATATACAACTTACGACTACCTTAAAAACTAGGCTACCGCTGCAAGACGGTGACCGACTACCGGTACTAACCTTAATACCCCGGGTCTAAAGCATTCGACGATGGAGTTCCCTCAGACCTTCCTCAGCTCGTTGTGAGACGGAACGGTCGATGTGTAAGAGGAGCGGTACCGCATTTTCATTTTGTATCAGACCGTGATTATCGAAATGGAGGAAAGCTTCTGGGGGGACGAAGCCGTTATAACGTACGCTCTCTTGGTATTGAGGATTGGGGTAGTAAGTCTCCGAGATCAAGTTATTAACAGATATCATCGCTCTGGCAGTGTGGCCTCTATTTCAACAGGAAATTGTCTAATCGTATCAGGTTCGGCCGGTTGTATAATACCTCATTGAAGTAGAATTCTTTGTACTGGGACTCTGGTGTTCTGTAAAGGCGAAGACAAGCCCTCTCAAACACCCGAATCTTTTTCAACAAGCTTGCACTCACGTTGAACCACACGGGACAGCCATAGGTGAGCATTGGCCGGATGAGGGCCATGTATCAGATTACCTTCACCCTCGCGTCGAGTTGGCTGTTGTAAGGGCGAAAGCGCCTCGGGCTCGGGCTAGAGCAGCATCCACATGTTTGTTAAAATATAGATATTGATCTAGCCAGATCCCCAGGTATCTGATTACAGTCCTTAGCGCCAGTGGTTGCCTGTGACGCCCAACAATTGAGAACTTTCGCCAATTCTTTGATATTCAACTTCCAGTCAACTTCCCATGAATGAGTCGAAGTCACCTTGCGCGAGGGTAGTGATGTCCTCGATATTTTTGCCTGATCTCTACACGATCAAGTCGTCGGCGTACCCAATTAGGTGAGGAAGAGAACTTATCAGATCGCTCAAGAAAATGTTGAACAAGATCGGCGAATTAACGGCACTCTGTTAGAGATAATTTTTTTACTTCAAAGACACCTGTAGAGGTTACTTTGTCATTCTTGACGACGAATCTCCTACCGGTAAGCATCTTACACAGTAGGTACAGTAGTGGTTTTCTAATGCTTAGCCCATTGAGCTTGTAAAAAAGTCGTTCTAACCGTACGGTGTCGAAGGTCTTCTCCAGGTCTATCAGGCAGGAACCCGTACATTGTTTCTGGCTCTTGTTCCATTGGATATCCAACACCAGTTTCGACGCGGCATGAATAATGTCATGCCTTGCTTTGAAACCGAATTGGATATCCGGAATTATATGTTTGTCCTCTGTCCAGTTGGTCAGAGCTCTATTTATCACCTTCTCGAATACCTTGCTGATGTTCGGAAGGCGACTAATTGACCGGAGGTTGCACGGATTCGAAGAATCTTTACCTCGTTTGGATATGGGTTGCACAATCGCAGTTTTCCAATGCTCCGGATAATGTGCATTATTCAACTTTGGCCGCAGAAGCCTTTTAATTGTTGCAAATCACCCCAATTCTCTTTGGCGAAGTGACAAATTGTCACGTCACAAATTTTTGTCATCGCACATCAAAAAGTGTATTCTTGATTGCAAGTGAGGTGAAAAAAGTCCATACTAATTCTCACCCCAAGAAAATTCAATCAAGTAGCATCACTGTCCATTCGGTTTATGTATTTGGTAAGGTTTTTCGATGTTGATAGCCAATCAATTAAAACAAGAATTAAATTTTCAACACGTTACAAAATTCATGTTAATGATTTGATCAAGTTAATAAATATGTCTACGATGCGCTTGGTGGTTGCAGACAGAAGAGAACGAAAAAGAACTAGCAAAATTCATAATTCTCAATTGATCGTAAATTATAGGAACTCGTGCGAGAAAAGGAAAACCTTGTTCCAAAAGAAACAGCACTTAATTTTTATTAAATTGATGTTTAATTGGCTGTGGTCGAAAGGACACTGAACTACATTTTTCATATGTACCTACATAACAAAAACCTAAAATTGCTGATCGATTATTTCGGCTTCCAGTCGATCGCGATTTTAGTCGTAGATGCTGATTTAAGCATTCTTGCTGAACCTAAATCAGGTCGTTGGACATCCGGTGCACTGCTGACTGGTGTTGATGCGGTTGTTGGCACTGGCATAACTTGGTCGACATCCGGTACATTGCTGACTGGTGTTGCTGGGGTTTTTGGCACTGACATAACTTGCGTGAGAATAATTGCAATAGAAACTAACATAGAGTGAATTAGGGTAAATGAACAAAGTAACAAATCATTTTCGTATATACATATGTACATATGTAAATATAAGCAACATTATGGTTTAGTAAACAGATCACAAATTAGGTTTAAGATAAATATTCCATTATGAAACAGGTGTCTTTTCGCTAATATTTGTTGTTTTAGAATACTTTGTTGCTTGGACATTGGAGCGAGTCTTTGGTATAATTGTTTATCTTTAGTTTATTATTGTTTCATATTCGATGTAAAATGTGTGTAGATTAGTAATCGCACTACATAAGCGAAAGAAGATTTACGAAGATTTTGATAATCAATCAACACAAATCCCTTAAGACAATTCCAACACTGGTTTAAAGCTACATATGTACATACATATATATTTCACGTTATCGAAGGAGGCATTCTGGGAACGAAAAATTGCGAATGATTTTATTGCCAACATTTTCTAAAACTTTAATCAAACCTAGGATAGGAAAATTGTAAAAAAAATTATATTTCCGGGTGTTTTCCCGAAATGCATAAATTAATAATACCAGGTACTAACATTTTTGTCTCGTAGTTTTAAGCCTTAGCGGGAACTTATCAACAACAAATTTAGATTCTAAATATCATTATTATTCTTCGTCCTTCGGTGTCATCCACAAAAATGCAAGTGATAAAATCACTCAGTCTATCTCACTTTTTCATAAAATGTGACTAAGGGAATACACAAGATTATCGGGTGGGTGAAAAACGTCACATGAAGTTACTAAGAGAATACAAATTTGTCACAGTGACACTACTAAGAGAATAGGGGTGATTGTGAAAAATGGCCAAATAAAGCCTGGGACGGAGAAAACAAAAGCGGTGATGAAGTTTCCGGTACCCAAGAATGGCAAGGCTTCAAGAAGTTTATTAAAGGGTACTCTTTAATAGCAAAGCCTCTGACAAATCTCCTGAAGAAGGACGTTAATTTTCAAATGGGACACGCAGAACTACAAGCATATCAGCTGTTGAAGGAGGCGTTAATCCAAGAACCTGTTTTGCGTATACATATACTAGAGAGACGTACCGATGCGTCGAAAGATGGCTTGGCGGCAGATTTGTTCCAATGGTACGAGGGTTATCTATATTCAGTCTTTTTCTGGAGCAAAAAAAAACACTGAAGCTGATTCACGCCAGCACATTTATATTCTAGAGGCGAAAGCGTACTTGCGAAAAAAATTAGTACGTGGTAGGGCTTGTGCAGGGCAAAGTTGTTGATGGCGCCTTAACTTGGCGAGATGCTAGCAACGATTCCTGAAATTGCACCGGTCAAGTTGGCATAGAGCCTCATAGTGGCGCCCTCTGATAGCCTTTACAGCAACAACTTAGAGGTGAACCAATGTATGCAGCGGTCCCTTGTCCAATGGTTTAAACGAGGACTCGGTCGTCCAGGCTCGTGGGTTTTGCGTGGGGTGACTGCCCCACCGTGTACAAAAAAAAAATAGTTTCGAAACGGCAACAAGCCTCGGATACGGATGACCCTCCTGCTGACGACCATGGACAACGAAATAAGGACAACGATTTTCGATTCTGCACGTGGAATGTGAGGTCCCTTAACAGACCACGTGCAGCCGATGAACTTGCGGAGGCCCTGGAAGCCTATAAGGCAGATTTTATTAATTTGTTTATTTAAGTAGCATGACAAATAGTGTTTACATTTGTAAGAATATTTATAATTAGAGGTTTAGGACAACTGCCCTATGATATATATGATAACTATGATTTTAATAAAGAGTGGAGTAATTTAACTCTTAAAATCTAATATTGCAATGTCCCCTAGTCAAAAATTAATTTGACAATGATATGCAGTTGATAAGTTCATTATTTGGAATATAACAATTATCATAGAATCTTTGTGATAAATATGTATGTATTTATTTATTTATTTAAAAAGCTAACATATAATTATTCAAATTAGAATTATATGTTAAGCCAGAGCGATTAAGCCTTAGGCTAAACATAATATGTATATAGAGGTTTTAAATTATTCAGTCGTGCACAGACCGTTGAACTTTCTTCTTATTAGAAATATTCAGAACAACGAAAAGAAAGTGAAGTAGTGCAGTTGATACTGGGATCCGCAACAAGAGCGCAGCCGGGTGCATAGAGCGTTCAACAACAACTACATCAGCCAAAGCAGCAGCAGCAACAACAAAAACAACAACAACAGAAACAGCAGCAGCAGAAGAAGCAGCCGCAGCAGCAGAAGCAGCAACAACAACAACAGCGGAAGCAACAACAGCAGCAGCCAGCCAAAAAGGAGAGATGCCCTCCAATCAACGTCTTCGGACTGGGGACGAAGGACGTGGACACCTTATGTAAGTTGGTCACCAAAGAGTCTTATTATATTAAGTATAAGGGTCCATTACGAGTATCTGTCCATTGCTTATCAATGGCAGACTATCATGTAATTAAAGACAGGCTAGCGGTGTCGGAGGCCGAGTTTTTTTTCTTACACCCCAAAAGGGGAAAAAATGCAGACCATGCTCCTTAAGGACGTGGATCCTGACACAGATCCGGAGGAGATCCTCGCTAAACTGCGCCAAGCTCAGAGCGGCGATGTCCAGGTCGTTGGGGTTAAGCCCTTCATCACTGCAGTTTCGAAAAGGGAGAACAGGAAACTTCCGTTCTTCCTAGTCCGGGTCACCCCAGACAGCAAATTAGATAGTCTAAAACGAATACATCGTCTTGATTCCAAATGGGACACATTAAACAAGACAAAGCACACACTCCAGTGTGCTCGTTGTCAGAGGTTTGGGCATGCCGCGGCGAATTGCAACATGCAGTCTCGCTGCGTCAAATGCGCAGGAACCCACAATCGATTGGAATGTCCCTTAGGTACGAAGAAAGTCGAGGATAGGAGCAAACTGAAGTGTGTACTCTGTAAGACCAGCGGGCACCCTGCCAACTATCGGGGATGCTCTAAGGTCCAAGAGATCAGGAAAATAATAGAGGCCAAAAGGAAAGGAAAAATGGTAGAAGCGAGGCCAATGCCCCGTGCTCCAGCTACCACTGTTACTCCGGCAGTCTCCTATGCCCAAATGGCATCGGGTAGGCGACCGGTTCAACAGACAGTGCCGAAGCTGGCCCCGGTCCCAGTGGCCAGGCAACCTGAAGCCGATCTGGATCTGAAGACGGTCCTGCTCTCCATCCAGGGGCAGATCGCTCAGCTTCAAAAGCTGTTCCTTGAGCAAGCAGCGCGAGTAGACCTCATCTACTCGACGCTGTTCGGAGAGCCAAACGCAACATCGGTTTAATGGCTGCGCAGGCAGCCCGTAACCTTAAAATCCTAGCAGTGAATGTGAATTCACTGATCAGGCCTGAACGTCAACTAAACTTCGGTAACTTGTTGCAAATCCATAATCCTGACGTGTTGATGGTTAGCGAAACTAGGCTAAACCAGACGCATACCCTCAGGTACAAGAATTATCATATCATTCGAAGAGACCGAGCCTACCTAGCTGGTGGGGTCGCTCTCTTAATCAAAAAAGGCCTTTGTCATAAGGTCGTGTATAGCGGTGAAGTGCGAAAATTCCAGGCGATAGAAGCGTGTATCGCACGCATCCCCCTTCGGGGTGGTAAGCGGTTATATGTGATCGCGATCTATGCGTCTGACAAGGCACGTATCAATCCCCATTTCATTTCAGAGCTCGATACTCTATTTACTACCCTTCGACTGAGCTCGGAAGAGAACTACTATGTCATAGCCGGGGATTTGAACTCGAGGCATATGGATTGGGGCAACGTGGTGCATAACGCCAGGGGGACCTCATTGTATAACTGGTTGGTAGAGCACAATAGTGAGTTCAAGCTAGATTTGCTTGCAACCGATAGGCCATCCTTTCCCAGAAGCGGGTCCTATCTGGATCTGATGCTGATAGACAAACGACTAACTATACTGGACGTGGAAAGACGCACACGGAACTGTTTAACTGCGCTTGAGTACGAGAGTAACCACTGCGGGCTCTTCGCGGCTATTCAGCTCCCGAACGAGGTGGAAGAACTGGAGGAATATGTCCAGAGGCACCCTTATAATTACAATAAGGTCCGCTGGCCACGTTTCTCCAGGGCTTTATCCACAGAACTACGTTCGAGTGGGATCAATCCTCCGACAAACAGAAACCTGACGAACGAAGAGGTTGACAGGTACCTCATACAAATGGACGACGTAATAAAACGAACCATGGAGAAAACCATTCCGAAGGTAGTACAAATCGATGACAGCGATGTTTATCGAAATGCTACCATCGATGCCCTTCACTTGCACAAAAGTAGACTGCTGTCAAGACTCAAACTCTTGCACAGACGGTTTACAGATCCACAAAACGCGGAAGTCAGGGCACTGAAGTCTGAGATCAAGAACCTCCAACAGTTAATTCGAATAAATTACAGCTTGGCTATAAGCTTGCACTGGGGCAATAAAATCCGGGCTGTACGATCCAACAACCCGAGTATGTTCCCGCAAGTAAATAAAATATTTCGGTGGAAAGATCAAAATGACATTCAGGTCATTAAACTTCCCAGGACGACACACAACGAACAATTACTGACTTCAGTTGGCATCGATCCAGACGGGGTTGTGCTAGACAATGACTTCTTCGTGGTTGAAGATCCCCTGGAGAAGGTTAAAGCTATTGGTGCTGTGTTCCAGCCAGTGTGTACGGTCAACGAGGTTAGTAGGCCGAATCACGATCTGGAGAACAGAGCCTTGCTAAACGACTTCTATCTCCGCAACGAGATAAGTCAATGGCGATCCGAGAATCCAGGTTTCACCAGGTTCAGTGACGATAATAGGGCACATAGTGCCGTAGCCTACGATGTAAATCACATCTTGATTTCCCAAGAAGATCTTCAGGGTATCTTCAACTCGCTGAAAAAGAAAAAGTCAGTGGGAATCGATGGAATACCGAATATTGTGCTTCGCCATCTTCGCCCCGAAGCGGTCCAAATTTACACAACATTGTTCAACAACGCGCTGAGTAATGCACATTACCCGGCGCATTGGAAAACAGCTGTAGAGCAACCGATCCCTAAACGGGACAAAGACAAATCCATCCCGACAAATCTCCGGTCGATCAGTCTTCTTCCCTGCATAAGCAAGGTTTTTGAAAAGATAGTCATAGGAGTTCTGAAACAATGGGCTGATGAAAATAAAATCATACCGGACAACCAGTTCGGATTTAGGGCGGGGCATGATACCATACATGCCGCGTCAAAGCTGGTATCCGACATACAATGGAATAAAAGCAAAAATCAGTGCACGGGTGCCTGTCTGATTGACTTGGAGAAGGCGTTCGACACCGTTTGGTTGGAGTGTCTCTTCCTCAAGCTGGTCAGGCTCGGCATAAGTAAACCATTGCTATATACGATCTATGCCATGATAACAGGCAGAAAGTTCGTCGTGAAAAGTAGTAACGGCGTAACTTCTACCACGGTCTTTGACATTAAAAATGGTCTACAACAGGGGGCGGTTGGTTCGCCGATCTTGTTCTCAATATTCACTGCGGATCTTATAGGTTCCATGCCGCACTTAATTGCGTACGCCGACGATCTAGTAGCATACAGATCAGGTCCGAAGGTCGAAGTAATAAATATCTTGTTGCAGCGTGACTTCAAAAAAATTCAGTGATTTTGCGACGACTGGAAGTTGATAATCAACTTCCTGAAGTGTGAAACTACCCTTTTCAGGACCCCGTTGTACACGGCACCGCGGGATACGCGCCAAAACTGGCTCAAGTTCGGCATAGTTGACCCGCAAGGACGGCCGTTAGCTGTGAAAAGTGTAGTTAGATATCTTGGCATTTGGCTGGATCAATATCTGTATTTTGACAAACATATAGATATTGCTCTGACGAAAGCCAGAAAAGCCTTTGCTGCGGCAAGGAGGTTGTTTTACAGCAGCCAACTTGATACCAGGGTGAAGGTAATCTGCTACATGGCCCTCATCCGGCCAATTATGGCGTACGGTTGCCCCCTGTGGTTCAACGTGAGTCCTTCCCAGATGGAAAAGATGAGGTTGTTCGAGAGACAGTGTCTTAGGAGCTGTCTCCGTTTGTATCGTACACCCGAGTCCGAGTACAAGAGGTACTATCCTAACGAGGTCCTGTACAACGAGGCAAACTTGAACAGGATAGATAATTTTATTATTAAGCTGATCAGAAGGCACATTGCACGGGCTATGACTTCTTCCAACAGTCTGATCTTTGGGGCTTATTACCCCAATATCATGTACCATGAAAGGGTGCGCCTTAACGGCTTTATTCCTCCCGAAGCATTACTTTATTTAGACACGATTGGCCTAATACAGGATACAGACGGATGCCCTGTTATCTTCCATGTCGTACGCCGAACAGTGGACAGGCGACTCCAATACGAACCGGATGTCGCTCGCACCCACGAGGATCTTCTTCGGTTCAGTAGAGCGATCCCCGCTCGTGACAGGAAAGAGTCTGCCAAAGAACGGCAATTTTACTGGTGGTTACACCAAAACCAGTCTCCGCCACCGCTGGCTTTTCTAGATGACCAGATAGTTGACCATGGTGGCCAACTTACATAGGTTTAAGCTAGCTATTAAGAAAAAAAAAAAACAAAAAATCCAAAAAAATTAATAAAAACAAAAAATCAAAAAAAAAAAAAAAATAAAATATCAAAAAAAAAAACAAAAAATCAAAAAAAAAATGTTATAAGAAAAAAAAAGGTGCACCACGGCGTATAATATATATATGTTAGGTATATACATAAAATATACGCCCTGGTGCACGTGTCCGTACTGTTACGGACATAGTTAAGACAGTCTTAAGTTTTATGTTAGGGTAAGTTATTATAAGGTAGTTTAAGTAGTTATGTAAGTAAGTTTAGTTAGCCAAGTTTTTTAAAAAACTTTTCTTGGCAAATGAAAAATTTATTAAAAGATTGTCGTAAAAAAAACATATATTAAGCCGAAAGGCACATTTATAGCGTAGATTAGATTAGTTTAGAGTACCCGCATAGGGTCAGTAGGTTAGTATTAAGAACATTTGAAAATTTTTAAGTTAGTTAAGCTAGTTTTAAGTACTTTTGTCTAGCAAGTAAGTCCACATGAACTAAATTAAATAAAATTACATGAAAAAAAAAAAAGAGCGTTCAACCGCGAACCAGCAGGTGCTGGGTTCGAAACCCAGTTTGGGAATACGTCCTTTTATTTTTCTCGAAAGGAGAAGAAAGGAGGAGGAGCAAGCAAACCTACAAATCGCTCAACAACAAAAACAGTTTCCTGAACCGAGTCAACCGCAACCGCAGCAGATGCAGCAACAAAAACAGCCATCTGCATCTAAACAAAATAAGCTGCAACAACAGCCAGCAAGCCGGCAACAAAAGAAAGCGGCTCAGCAACATCAGCAGAAGCAGCCACCGAAGAAAGCAGCCCTGCAACAACAGCAAGCAGCAACGAAACAGCAGAAGCAGCAGCAACATGTTTCGAGTGAGCAGCAACAGCATCCAGCAGTACACCAGCAGCAACAACAACAAACTAAGAAGGAAAAAGTGCCACCGATCAACTTATACAAGCCGGACATCATACAAACTGCAGAGGTATGTAGGTCGGCCAAAGGTACTGGGCATTTTAAAATTAAAAAAAATAAGGGGGTAGAAAAATATTCAATCAGCTGCAAGACAGTTGATAATCACGCTACTCTGAAAAGATGTCTAAAGCGTTCGATGATTGAGTTCTTCTCCTTCACACCGAAAGGAGAACAAATTCAATCAAAATTATTAAAGATCGCCGCACCGCTCGAAGCGGAGGAGGTCTTCCAACTGCTCAAAGAGCAAGTGTGCGATGGTCTTGACTTCGTCGGGGTCAAGCCCTTCACCACAGCTAAGGCAAAACGAGAGGGACGGAAATTACCGTTCTTCATTGTACAGCTGTCACCCAACAGCAAAGTAGATAAGCTAAATGATTTGAGAACATTAGCTGACTACGATTGCGTCTGGGAAAACATAAGGCGCGACGGCATTATCCAATGCGTTCGCTGTCAAAGGTTTGGGCACGCCGAGTCGATCTGCCAAATGCAGCCTCGATGCGTGAAGTGCAGTAAAAACCACAAGGCGGAGGAATGCCCGCTGGGGAAAGAGGGAGCAGCTGACAAAAGTCAGCTCAAGTGCGTACTCTGCGGGAACGCGGGACACATCGCTAACTATCGGGGTTGCCCTAAGTTCCAAGAGCGGAAAACAAAGATGGTTCTGCAGAAACAGCCCCCAGTGAAAAATCCACTCGGGGCAGCCATAACCGTCACCCCTCAAGTGACTTACGCCCAAATGGCGTCTGGTCAGAGGAGCACGGGAAAGGAGCTACCGAAGGTAGTGCCGCAGCCTTCAGTGCCAAGAGCACACGATCCAACGCCCGATTGGAAATCCTCCATTGAAAGCCCTATGGATCGGTTAGGTAAGCCAAATTCTGGCGCTGCTGCAGAACCAAACACGTCACCAGTCTTGATGGCTGCGCAGACGGAGAGCACATATAAGATCCTTGCAGTGAATGCAAATTCATTGATAAGGATCCCGCGAAAAAACAAGCTCTATAGATTGTTGGACGATCAAAGCCCAGAGCTATTTCTGATTAGCGAAACCAAGCTAACCCAGAGAGGCACTTTGGAGCACAGTAATTATTATGTTTTTAGACGAGACCGGCCCAACTCCAGTGGTGGAGGCGGTGTTGCGATCTTCATTAAAAATAACATTAAACACAAAGTAGTGTATAGTAGTGAAGTTCGACGGTTTCAAGAGTTGGAGGCCTGCATCGTGTGCATTTCTCTCCGCAGTGGAAAGAAGCTTTATGCGGTGTCGGTCTACTGCTCCGGCTCCCCTAGTTCCAAAACGACTATATAGAGCTCAATTCACTCTTTCGATGTCTAAGACTGGACTCGGAGGAGAACTATTTTATTTTGGCCGGAGACTTAAATGCCCGACATGGATATTGGGGAAACATAGTTTCCAATAGTAGAGGGGACCAGCTCTACAGCTGGTATTGCTTGCACAGTGTCGAATATAGACTCGAGTTGAAAGCAACAGAGATCTCGTCCTTCCCCAGAAGCGGCTCTTATCTGGATCTCCTGCTATTTGACGCAAGACTGCAGCTGATAGACACAAACTCACAAACGGTAAACTGTTTGAACACTTTCGTGTATCTCAGTGACCATTGCGAACTCAAGATCCGGACTCAAAATCCCGAAATCAAGATTCCCAACGATATTGCGGAATTAGGAGAGTTTGTTCAAACGTATCCCTACAATTACAGTAGGACACGCTGGACTCGCTTCTCCAGACAAAGGACGAGAGCAGTTTCCTCAAATGCGCTCCACATACCACATACGAGGAGATTGACATGTATCTAATACAATTGGACGAGACAATAAAACGAACGATGGACAGTACGATGCCACGGTATACACGAAGAAATAACGAAAACTTGTACCGCAATACGACAATTGACGCACTGCATCAACGGAAAAGTAGACTCCTGTCAAGATTAAAAACCTTGTACAGGCGGTTTACTGATAGACGAGATGAGGAAATTAGGACACTGAAATCGCTCATCAAAAACATTCAAACATTAATTGTTCAGAACTACAGACTTTCTGTTAATATGTATTGGAACAATAAGATTCGGGCTGTAAGTTCCAACAACCCGAGCATGTTTCCGCAAATAAATAAAATCTTTCGCAGTAAGCATAGCGATCTTCCGTGTCTTAAGCTCCCCAGAACGACGGACAACGAACAAATACTGACTACAGCAGGTATTGATCCAGATAACGCCGTACTCGACGATAACTTCTTTGTGGTCGAAGACCCGCAAGAAAAAATGGAGGTACTAGGCGCGGTCTTTCAGGAAGTGTATAAGGTGAATGTGAGTGTTCGCCCAAACCACAACCTGGAGAACTGCGTACAATCTAGCAACTCGCAACTTCGAGAAGACATGCGACAATGGCGATCTGAGAACATCGGCTTTGTCGTGTTCAATGAAGATAACATGGCAGACAATGTCATCGCCGACGAAGGGGTTCACCCCCCGTTCATAGCGAAGACAGAGCTCAAAGTGGTCTTCGAATCACTAAAGAAGAAAAAGTCAGTTGGAATCGACGGGATCTCGAACATTGTGCTAAGACATCTCCCCCTAGATGTGGTTAATATGTACACTATCCTGTTTAACAATGCTCTGAACAATGCACATTATCCGGAACATTGGAAAACTGCGATTGTGCAACCCATATCCAAGCGAGGTAAAGATTCTTCGAATCCGTGCAACCTCCGGTCAATTAGTCTCTTTCCGAACATCAGCAAGGTATTCGAGAAGGTGATAAATAGAGCTCTGACCAACTGGACAGAGGACAAACATATTATTCCGGATAACCAATTCGGTTTCAAAGCGGGGCATGACACTATTCATGCCGCGTCGAAACTGGTGTCGGATATCCAATGGAACAAGAGCCAGAAACAATGTACGGGTGCCTGCCTGATTGACCTGGAGAAGGCCTTCGACACCGTATGGTTAGAAGGACTTTTTTACAAGCTCAATAGGCTAGGCATTAGTAAACCATTGCTGTACCTACTGTGTAACATGCTTACTTGTAGAAGGTTCGTCGTCAAGAATGGCAATGTGATCTCTGCAGGTATAGTTGAAGTAAAAAATGGTCTCCAACAGGGTGCCGTTAATTCGCCGATCCTGTTCAACATTTTCTTGGGCGATCTGTTAAGTTCTCTTCCTCACCTAATTGGGTACGCCGACGACTTGATTCTGTACAGATCAGGTAAAAAGATCGAGGACATCACTACTCTCGCGCAGGGTGACTTCGACTCATTCATGAGAAGTTGCGATGACTGGAAGTTGAATATCAACTTTCAGAAGTCGGAAACCATTCTGTTCAGGACCCCGTTGTATAAGGCTTCGGCGGATACAAAAAAGAATTGGCGAAAGTTCTCAATTGTTGGGCGTCACGGGCAACCACTGGCGCAACAGAACTGTGGTCAGATACCTGTGGATCTGGCTGGATCAATATCTATATTTTAATAAACATGTAGATGCTGCTCTAGCCCGAGCCCGAGCCCGAGGCGCTTTCGCTCTTACAAAGAGACTGTTTTACAAAAGCCAACTCGATGCGAGGGTGAAGGTAATCTGCTACATGGCCCTCATCCGGCCAATGCTCACCTATGGCTGTCCCGTGTGGTTCAACGTGAGTGCAAGCTTGATGGAAAAGATTCGGGTGTTTGAGGGGGCTTGTCTTAGGTCTTGCCTTCGCCTTTACAGAACACCAGAGTCCCAGTACAAAAAATTCTACTCCAATGAGGTATTATACAACGAGGCGAACCTGATACGAGTGGACAATTTCCTGGTGAAATTGATTCGAGGCCACACTGCTAGAGCGATGAACTCGGCCAATAACCTGATCTCGGGGGCTTACTACTCCAATCCTCAATACCACGAAAGGGTACGTCATAACGGCTTCGTCCCCCCAGAGGCATTCCTCCATTTAGACAAACACGGTCTGATACAAACTGAAAATGCGGTACCGCTCCTCTTCCACATCGACCGTTCAACTGTGGATGGGCGACTCAACCACGACCGTTCCGTCGCACAACGAGCTGAGGAAGGTCTCCTCCGGTTCAGTACGGCGGTATCAAGGCGAGATGTTCGGGATGATGCAATGCAACACCGAAAATTCTGGTGGCTGTGTAGCGAGGGAACTCCATCATCGAACCCTTTAGACCCTGGTTAGGGAAAGGGTAGTACAGATCCCCTTATGGGGCGCAGTTCAGCTGCAACCTATGGCCGACCCACGTATCTTAGGTAGTTTTTAAGGTAGTTTGTAAGCTGTAAAACAAAAAAAAAACGAATCGTATACACATTTGTACAATTCTGTGTACTTATATGTATATCCTGTAAATAGTTGTATATATATGTGCGTATAGCATTATATATATATGTATATATGTATGTATGTATGTTTAGTTTAAGGTAGTATGTAAATTAGCAATAGGTTTTAAATAAAATCACTTCTGTTATTAAGTTTTTTGAAAGTTTTCTTAATTTTAAATTGTTCAGATAAAGTCATATAATATTAAGCACATGCATATGCATTGTTAGGTTAGGATAAGTCGAAAGACAGTATAAGATTAAGCTTAGCTTAGAGTGCCCGCCTAGGGCCAGTAAGTTAGAAGTAGTAACACTGTTCGTTCAACTAGTTTTAAGCATTTTTGTTTTTAAGTTATGTTATAAATTTCTATTAATAAAAATGAATTGAAAATGAAAATGAGGTTTTAAATTAGATTAAACATGTTTGTTGATTTTAAGTAATCAATTATAATTTTGGAGTTATCTGGATTGGGATTGGAGAAGAGTATATTAAGATTTGTTTGGGAATCAGGTCTATGGTTTTGGAAGACAGAACATTCGGATAGGAAATGGCGGATGCTAATAGGAAATCGATTGCAAAATGAACAAGTGGATGATTTTGTTGATATAGTGTTCATGGGAAAGTCTGCTGTGTCCAAGTCTGAGTCTGGTGATTTTATTTATTCCAATACGTGATAATTTTGAAGCTGGAGCGTATTCCATGATAGAGAGTTTATTTTTGTTAGTATTTCTGTACCAATCCGATGATCTTTCCCAAGTATGTAGGAATGATTCAGTCGATTTCCTGATAAAATTGCTTATATCATTATTATTGTAGTTGGGGAGATATATGAAGACGTTTTCAGAGTTTCTTTGGCGGTTTTATCAGCAAATTCATTGCCAGCTATTTGAACATGACTTGGCATCCATATTAATTTGGTATTCGGAAATTGTAGGTGTAAAAGATTGAGAATTATGGAAGGATAATACGACTGATTGTTGATGTTAAGGATAGCATCTATAGAAGAAAGGGAGTCAGTGCAAATAGCAATTTTTTTTGGAGTTTTTAGTAAATTGCAGAGCTTTTAAAATAGCGATTATTTCCGCTGTAAATATTGATGAGTATGAGGGTAATAGAAAGGAGGATATCAGTTCATTTTCGGTGGTAACACTAAAACCTATGCTGTCGCCTATTCTAGAGCCGTCTGTATAGATGAAGGAATGTTTTTGAAGATTATTCTTCAGTTCTAAGAAGTTGGCTCTATATGATTCAGGAGGGGTGTGAGATTTTTGATGGGATCTTTGTGATGAAATTATGGAAGAGGATTGAAATAGCCAAGGGGATTGGTGTGAGGGGCGAGGTTCAATGGGTTGGAAAGGGATGTTTATTTCTTTGCAGAGGATAGAAGAACGTTCGACACAGGATATTACTTTTTGGTTTATATTTGTCTTTTTTATAATCCTCTGTAGCGGAGAATCTTTGCAGAATAGTGTGGATCTGTATAACTTTAGTGGGGATTGATCTATAAGGCTCCATCTGTAATTTCTTTGGAAAATTAGGCCTAACATTTTTAATCTATCAACTTTTTCCAAATTAAAGATGTTCGAAACAATTTTGCGTGTGGAGATGTTTGCTTTTTATAGGGGACAGTTTAGCTCCAGAATAATCGCACCAGGAAAGTATATCTTGAAAGATGGGGTTGAGGTCAATAATGGGGGAAGAAGTATTCTTATTTAACTCTTTGATGATTGTAAAATCGTCAGCGTAGGCACAGAATTTTATTTCTTTGTGGAGGGATAGGGTGAAGGAGAGCTTGTTAAATGCTATAAGGAAGAGTGGACCAGACAGAGGAGAACAATTCCAATTCGGACCGACATTTTTCTATTTTTCATAAAATTAAAGATGTACCTAATGATGTTGGGGCCAATATTCCAGGCTTTAAGTTGGTCGATGACTGAATGAACTCAAATTTTGTAAAATGCTTTTATGAAATCAAGGGAGATAAGGAAAAGATGGCTTCTCTTCGAAAGGGAATTAGTGATGAGGTGGTCTATATAAATTACGCAATCTGTAACGGATTTACCTTTTTTGAATCCCATTTGATGACTGCAGAAAAGTTTCTTATGTGAAGCAAACCACCAGAGTCTGTTGGCAATTATATTGTCAATAACTTTGCCGCAGCAGGGGTTAATGGAGATGGGTCTATAGGATTCAAGGAATGGTTTTATCAGATTTCGGTTTGAGTATGGGGATAACAGTACTGTTTTTATAAAGTTGGGGAATAAAATAGTCTAGCTTTCATAGAAGGAAACAGATTTTTAAACATTGGAGATGATATTCTATAATTAGCTGGTGTCTTACCTTTTATTTTATTTAAAGCTATTTCTAATTCCAAGAGACTGATATCTTTATCGATAATTTTGACATTTTCTAAAAGGGAATAGGATACCGAGGGGGTGGAGAAGTTTATTTTGACAAAATGATTTAGAAAAGTTTGAGTCATGAGATTCTTTAGACCAAAATTCAGTGAAGTGCTGGGCTATGGAAATGGGATTAGTAATATTGGTGTTGGGAGAATTGTTAGTGCAGATGCAATGAATGAGAGAGGAAGTATTGATACCACAGAACCTTCTAATGTTGTACCAAATTTTGGCATTTGGTGTATTGGGGTTAATATCCGAAGTGAGTTTGTGAATGGAATCTGTTTTCGAAATTTTTATTTTTCTCTTGTACAAAGCGTTAGCTCGTTTGTCGGCCAGAATGTTTTCAGCGGATAAATTGCGTTTTAAGGAATTCCAAAGTCTGTTTTTTTTACTTTTAAGCTGCTCAAGGTCTTTGTTCCACCATGGTACTCTGGATTTACCTGATAAAATTGTAGTTTGGGGAATAAATTGATTAGCGCTAATCAATTCTTTATTCATGTTCTCACTGAAAGGATGAACGACGATATTTTTATCTAAAAGTTGTTGGTAAGAAATCCAATTGGATTCGTCTGTTTTAAATTTAGACTTTCTTATTGAGGGAGAAGGAGTAATGTGGAACATAGATATAATTATCGGAAAGTGGTCACTTCCACAAAGATCATTGAAAACAGTCCATTTGGAATTAACAGCTAAAATTGGGGAACAGAAAGAGAGGTCGACATTGGTAAGTGTAGAGTGGGTGCTGAAATGTGTAGGAGATCCGTCATTGAGGAGTTGGTAATCAGATTTATTTATATAATTCGATAGAATATTACCACGACGGTTGTTTTTGGGCGAGCCTAAGCTAGAGTTCCAGCTGTTAAAGTCTCTGAGTACTAGAGTTGGAATATTATTTTGAGGGTCTAAAACATTCTTTATATTTGTGGAGTTAAAGGATTGAGCAGGGGAAATGTAGGCATTTATAATGGAAAATTTGAGTTTGGAAATAATTGTAACGTCAATTGCTTCATTGTCATTGTCATTGTTGAGATTAATTCTATATTGAACTGAAGAATGAATCAGGAAAGCAATTCCGCCAAAGGAATTTAGGTTTGTTTGAGGGATGAATTGGTAGTTAACTGGGATGGGGATGTTGGTATTGATGCCAAATGAGTTTCCTGAAGGGCAATACTTTTGGGAGATATTGATTTAATGAGTAATAATAATTCATTGTAATTATTTAAATAGCCTTTTATGTTCCATTGGCTTATTTTTAATGTTGGATGCGGTGATTTGTTGTTGATATTGGTGTGACCCCGCCATCCTTGATAAGGCTGATGGTTGCCCAGAGTTGAGCCCAAACAGGACGATCTGCGGATAGCGGGGTCATTAGCGGTGGGGATTGTTATTGGATTAGGACGAATCATCATAGACTTTCGGGAGTTTATGTTCAGAGAGAAGGTAGTTCTCTTGTGAAAGACTTTGATTGTTGTTTGAATGAGGTCTTGAAGAAGATTGCGGTTGTTCAATAGGTGTAAAGAAAATATTTTCTTGAATGAGTTTATTTGTTAGATCTGTTTTATCTTGGTTATCTTGAGGGTTTCTGGTTGTTGATGTGGAATGACTATTCGATTTAGATAGCTTTTTTTTGAGAAATATGTGTATCAGAGGATGTTGAATTATCTTGTTTTCCTTTGTCACTATTTGACTGCTTTTGTGTAGATAGGACAGGAGCAGACACAAGTTTAGGCAGAGAGTTAGAAGAGGTTGGTGGAGTCGTTACAGTTAGATGATTGACGGGTGTTTTTAAAGCTTCTCCAAAAGTGTTAGGAAGCGTAGCGCTTGGGTTCTGGGTTCTATATATTTGTTTGGCTTCCGACAGCGTACATTTCTGAATCGTTGTAATTTTCAGAATTTCTTTATGTTTGAGGAAGGTTTGCATTGTTTCGATGAAGTTGGATGTTCCTCCGAGCAATTAGCGCAGCAGATGATGGTACAGTTTTCAGGGCTATGCGGGGGAAGGTTACAGGTAGTATGGCCAAGGATTTGGCAGTTTTTGCAACGCATGGGTGTAAGGAAATATTCTCTCACTTTCACATAGTACCACTCAATGTTTACCGTTGTAGGTGGACCGAAACGGTTGAACGTTCGCAGTATGACTCCAGTGGGACGTTGAACTCCTTACTGATTTTTAATGAATTTGAACACTTCGGAAACACCCTGTGTGTTAATTTCTCGTACAATTTTCTCTTCCGGAACCTGAATCAGACAAGGGGCGTACACGGTACCTTTTTAGCAGTTCAGTGTATTATGGAGACTGACGTTATTGGGGCAGATGTTGGACAACATTTTTTTGGATTTGACTAAATCAGCAATATTTTGGTTGCGACATAGGATCAGGAGACTTCCGTCTCTGAGTTGCGAAATGGATTCGTAACACGTGCTGATGCTGTCGATTCCTTTTTGAGCAGAAATACACTAAATGAAGTGAGTTACTTTTTCTCATCACTTGCAGTAATTGTTATGAATTTAGGATCGGTAGACTTAGATGAGGTTGGTTGTGGATCGAAGAATTGGATTGGATTATTGTTTTGTTTTTTTTTTTTTTTTTTGTATATGGTCCCGATAACGACTCGATATCGAGGTCATCGTACCGGTTACCCGGAGGCACGTGGCCCCGGAAGGTCATTTTAAAGTTTTGTAACCCTTGGTGACACTAATCAAAAATAAACTTTCTATCAAATGAAAAAAGAAAACCAGTAAATGTGGTTAACAGTGAAGTGCCGGGGCTTCTAAAACACTCGCGCTTTGAAGAGACTCGCTTTAATACACGTCTTGTCGGTAGCGTGGTCAGACGATGACTGATAAGAGAGTGTAAAAAGTTGATATTGCATTGGCTGTGAAGTCTGCGGGCTGAATAACAACGTTTTAAATTAAGCATAATTTCAATGATTTTATTTTGGCATATTTGAAGTTTGTGTTTGTGAGTTCTAGCGCAGTCGTAACAAACAGGAGCCCCGTACAGTAGAATAGATTGAATGACGGACTTATACAAAATAAGCTTATTGTCAGTACTAAGTTTCGATTTTCTATTTATAATGGGGTAAAGAATGTTGATGTATTTGTTAATTTTCTCTACAGTGACAGAAATGTGTTTCCGAAAAGTTAGTTTCTTATCAATCATAATTCCGAGATATCTGCAGTGCTCAGACCAGTCAATATCGATAGAACCCATTTGAAGTTGTACCTTGTTTGGAATGAAACATTCTTTTCGTCTACGAGTAAACCAAACTGCTTCCGTTTTCGAAGCGTTTACTTTAATTTTCCATTTGTAAAGAAATATTTCTAATTTGGAAAGTGCCGCTTGCAGCACATTATAGACGTCCGTATAGTATATACTAGATGCAAATATTGCTGTATCATCAGCAAACATAGCAATATTCACATCATTGCCAAGATCTGGAATGTCAGAGACAAATATATTAAAAAGTGTTGGGGCGAGTACAGTACCTTAAGGTAATCCATATGTAATATTTTGTACTGCGGATTTAACATTTTGTACTTTTACTACACATTTTCTTTTTTCTAAAAAACTGGATGATTTTAACAGTTTCCATAGGAAAGTTTAATTTAATAGTTAAAGTTTGTATATTAAAGCATCATGCCAAACCGTATCAAAGGCTTTTTCAATATCTAATAATACTAATCCAGTGGACTCTTTGAATTGAAATTTATGTTTGACATGTTTCTTAATCCTAATGATTTGATGGGACGAACGTCGAAACCCAAATTGATAGTCGGGGAGTATATTATTCGCAGTTAAGTGATTGTCAATATTTTCTTTTATTATCTTTTCTAATAGCTTGCTTAAACTGCTTAGTAAACTTATTGGCCTATAACTGTTGACGTCGTCTTTTGATTTACCAGGCTTGCCAATTGGAATTACCAAAGCTGTTTTCCAACAATCAGGGAAGTAGCTGAGTTTAAGGCATGCATTAAGAATTGCAGTTAAATACCGTAAGCCTTTGAGAGGAAGGGCCTTAAAAAACTTATTATTAATACCATCTAAGCCAGGACTTTTTTTAGCTTTAAGATTTTTGACCAATGATCTTACTTTATTAGTATTAAGTATACTTAAATCCGATAATTCAACATTTGCTTGTGAGAAACTGTCAATTGTGTGAGACATTTCAGTGGAAGTGGCAGGATCACTAAAATGGGCAGTAATCAGGTGATTTGTTGAGAAAGTCTCTGCAAGTAGATTGGCTTTATCGCTTGGAGAAATATAAAGCTGGCTTTGAACCCTTAGAGGTGGATTACTGAAACCTCTTTTTTTAATAATTTTTGAAACTTTCCAGAATGGTTTACTATATTTATCAAAGCTATAAAGGTTTTTGAACGCTTATTTTTGAACTCATTAATTTCTTTTGCAATGGCTTTGTATAACATGTTCGTACTATAAAGAAAGCAGTCATAGCGATAACGTATCCATTTTCTTCTTTCTGAGTTTCTCAGCCGTATTAATAGTAAAATATTACTAGGAAGTGGAATTGCACTACTTTCTTTCCTAGGGTAATTAGGTACTGCGAAATCGGCAGCGCAGTTTAATAACTAAGTAAAATGCATACACATTGAATCAATTTGGGTAGTCGTAGTTATAGGCGAAGAAATAACATTATTCTGATTGCAATTGGTATTGATAAATGAAACAAAATGGTTCCAATTGGCTGCGGAATATTTATAATATAACGTAGGTCGATTGTTTTCAAATAAGAGATTTAAATTGATACTGACAGGAAGATAATCCTAGCCTAAATTCTCACAAGTGAACGGCATGGAGCAGTACGTTGAAATATTAGTCATAAAGAAGTCTAGAGTGGAAGGACTTTTAGATTTAGATGTTGGGACGTAAGTAAAGAAAAGTTTGGGTGCATTTCGTTGATATTATACAGTACGTTAACCCGAAACAATTACACAATTGATGGCGGCAATTTAAATCTCCGCCAAGGATAACTTTACCTCGATATCTAAATATTTTTTGTAAGTCGTTCTTAAAGTGAGACATCTTATCAATTTTTCTATTTCCACCCGGTTCCACTACAGGTTTGAAGCTTAGCTAATACTTCATTTAAAAGAGAATTTATTTCTTCGAAAGAGAATAATTTGTTGCTCTCATTGTTTACAGATGTATTTGTTTTATTCTGATGAGAGGTTTTTCCGCCATGGACCTGTTTATATCACCATTGTTGAATATTTTATATTTGCACTTAAATAAGATTGTTTGCTGGGAGTGCGATTATCGCATTCACCAGAGTCACTACGAATTCGCTTGTTGAAAATTTTACTGTCTAAGAAAACGCGATTGGAATAAACACTTGCACTCACTTCAACTGCTAACACAAGAGTGATAAGGCAGACATCACCGCCATTCATGAGGTGCGATGGGATGGGCCGGACAAAAAGAGGATGAAAAACTGCTACATCTATTACGGTGATTGCTACAAAGAGCGAAGGCAGCGCTTGATTGGATGCGGGTTTGTTGTTCGAGGCAGACTCAGGCAAGAAGTCATAAGCTTTAAGTACATAAGCGAGCGCCTCATAACAATCCGCATCAAGGCTAAATTTGGTAATATCAGCCCAATCTGCCCTCACGCACCAACGGAGGATAAAGATGACGATAGCAATGATGATTTTTTATGATCTGCTGGAAAGAACATGCGATCAATGCGCCAACTACGATACCAAGATCGTCCTAGAGACTTCAACGCAAAGCTATGTAAGAAAGACGTCTTTGCTAGAGTCATAGGAAAGCACAGCCTACATGACAACACGTCCGAGAACGGACTCAGGCTATTGGAGTTCGTGACGGGGCGGAACATCTCTGTAGCCTGGCGGTCCCCTGATCAATCAACCGTCAACCAGATTGTTCACATTGCGATCGCCGTCAGACACTCCTCCAGTATTCTCGATGTCCGAACATTCGGAGGAGCCAACATCGACTCGGATCATTTCCTCGTTGTAGCCGGGGTAAGAACACGGATATTCATAGTATAACGGAGTAGATCAACTCCAAAACAGTTTGACGTCGGAAAGGTACAATCGCAATCGACCGCTAGGCACTTTGCCGATCGAGTCACCCTGAAGCTTTCAGAGAGTCCGATCCTGCCAGGCGGAACAATTGACAAACAGTGAAACCGTTGTCAAAACGCCATCAGATAAGCTTACAACTATCTAATGGGTATAAACTTCGGACAGAAGCCTGTCGTTACGAAGAGGGGCAACTAGTCGCATACTGCTAAACGGCGAGGAAGACACCAATACCGCTGTCAGGCAGCCTGTTCCCCTCCATACAATGGACGATGATAGAAGAGAATTGCGTCCCCCCGACCTAGACGAAGTCAAGACAGCGGTATAGAGACTAAAGTCTAACAAAGCTTCTTTTTAAAGCAGCTGAAGACGAGATGGTAGAGTACATGCACCAAACTCATCTGTAAGATATGGTCGGAGGTAAGCATGCCCAATGAGTGGAATCTCAGTACCGTTTGCCCGATCCACAAAAAAGGAGACTCCTTCAACTGCGCCAACTACCGATGGATAAGTATCCTAAACATCGCTTATAAGATCTTCTCTGCCGTTCTGTGTGAGCGGATGAAACCATTCGTGAATAACCTGATAGGTCCTTATCAGTGCGGTTTCAGGCCGAGGAAGTCCACCATCGACCAAACCTTCACACTACGGCAGATCCTGGAAAAGCCCAAGATCTGCTGATAGACACACCATCTATTCGTCGATTTCCAGCCCGCATATGACAGCGTGCATAGAGATGAGCTATACAACGCCGTGTGTAGTTTTGACATTCCTGCCAAACTCGTCAGGTTGTGCATGATGACTTTGGAGAACTTTCGCTGCTCCATCAATGTCAGCTTTAATTTCGAGATAGTTCAGGACTTCGTCTACCTCGGCTCCCAAGTAAACAGTACGAACAACATCAGTACCGAGATTAAAAGCAGAATAACTCTTGCCAATCAGTCATCGGCTGACCTCCCAACCATTCAGATCTCGAGCTTTAGCGTTTCTCCCATTTTTCCTTTTCTCTCTCCGGCTCTATCATTTAATTCTCTTTCCATTACTTTCGTTAACTTTACTAATCTCACGGCATAAATTAGTTCTCAACGAATCAAACCCCGTCCAAGGATCTAGGCCAATCCGCTACGGTAACCGATACGGTCTCCTTGACATATGTGCCCTACCAGATCCTCCTGACCCTCCCCCTCCACCGACAAAAATAACTATATCATCGAACAACGTGTTTAGTGAATTCCCTTCCTCTGCCAACCAAATCTGTATTTAAAAACCCCCGCTTTGTTCAGTGTATTTAACCTAAGAAAATTAATCGATTACATCAGCACCCAATATGACAAAATATGCAAATTATGAGATGGCTCCATCCTTATCGTCACAAAAGACCAAAATATTGCTGATAAATTTATTAATTCTAAAGTTTTTGATAGTGTTTGCCCTGTTAATATCAAACTTCACTCTAACCTTAATCTTTGCAAAGGAATAGCGTACGCTCCTTGCATTATAGATGTTCCCAAAGCTGAAATCCTCTCTGAACTCAATATGTTACTGGAATTTACCAAATTGATCGAAAATGTTAGAAAACCGAAAGGCCTCATGATTTTTTCCTTTGACTTATATAGAATCCCTGACTGCATTGAAATAGATTGGTACAAAACCAAAATATCGGAATTTATCCCAAATCCAATGCGGTGTCGGCAATGCCAAAGGCTTGGACAACACAATAAAATGGTGTAAAAATCCTGCTTCACGTGAAACGTGCAATTTCCCCCTTCATGGTGGCAAATCCTGTACCCGCATTCAATTGGTCAAGTGCTCTGGTTCCCAACCCTCCTCGTCTAGAAGCTGCCCAAGGTATCTTCAAAGCAAAGAAGTTCTAAAAATAAAACCAAATGTACCCTAGCAGAAGCAAGACGCATACAAAGCGATCGCAGACAAACTCATTTATCTCTATCATCTGGTCTCTATTCCGAAAAACTAAAACAACCTGCAACTAATACTAGGAACCCCTCTACACCTTCCTCGTCCCTAAACACCTATCAACGATAACAACGCTCAACACAATTTTCCTATTTCTAAAGCTTCCCAATTGCTAAACAATATACCAACACCAGGTCAAACACAAGCTACAACTAATACTAATATGTCATCCAAACCCTCCACCTATTCTTCCTACCTCAAATCTTGTAAACAATATCAACTCTGAACACTCTCAATTGCAAAATAAAAAATCTAAACAAGACCAAGCAACAGTTAATTCAGATCATCTCATCTCTCGAAAGCTCTCAAACTTCAATTTCCTAACCTACCCCATCTTGCTCGAACACAACCTCTCTTCATCAACTATCTTCTGAACAAACTCATTCTCCCATGAACACTGACAATAATTATGGCTCATCATAATAGTATCAATGTTCCAGACCCCTGCAGGGAAAAATATTACACCAGGCGGAAATCGTTCTTCTATTCATACACTTGGTGGCATGGATAGTAAGAGCGATTCCACCGCTTATAATAACCTCAACATTTTGCAATGGAACATAAACGGTTACTTCAACAACCTCCATTCCCTCCAATTGCTTAGTAATCAAACTCATGCTCGCTTCACTCATATCGCTTCAGGCAACTCATTTAAAATTCAACCAACAAAACTTTTCTACCCAAAAAATATTCAGCTTTTTTTCACAACCTTCAAATAGTACTTTAAAACAGGGTATCTGTCTTCTTGTCCATAAAATGATACCACCATTTCAGAAGGTATCCTTCGGAATTGAACCTTATAAATTATTGTAAGGCTAACGCCGTATTTCAAAGAGCGGCAAAAATAGAAAAAAGAAAATGGTTTTAATGTATGTGATTTCATTCCCACCACAACAAAAGTCATAAAAACCGATTCATTAAACTTGACAAGTCCAGTTGAAATTAACTCGTTCTTGTCCCATGCAACCCCATGCAGATACCAATTTCCATTCAACTTATTTACAACAAAAATACGATTGGTATATGTCAACGCCCACTGCACATTACACCAGCTCACCTTCAGCTGCGTTAATTGAAGCTTCTAGAGCTCGAAAGCTGTTTGTATTCCGCAAAAGAAAAACCCCTGGTTTCGATAGGACTTCCTACGAAATGCTAAAAAAGCCATCTTGTCTCATGTCCGAACTACTCTTTCTATACAACAACATTTTTGAAGAAAGTATTATCCCTCAAGTATGGAAGGTTGCAACAATAATTCCTATAGCCAAACCAAACAAAGATCGCTCCACCATAACAGGTTACCGTCCTATTTCGCTCCTTCCCTTCCCTGCATTTATCGAAAAAAAACAAACTAATTGATAACAATCAACTTGCTTTTAAAAAGGGAAGAAGCACCATGGACTCGCTTCTTCATTACTTCCGCCCTCTCCGAAAGAAATCATGCTTCAATATTGTCAATCGTCAAATCGAAGCCTTCGATAGGGTTGGCCCTCATGTCATCCTAAAACAACTAGTTGAATGGAAATTCGGGCGAAAAATGTTAAACTACGTTAAAGCTTTCCTGACTAATCGCCAATTTCGCATAAAAACTAACACAATTTATTCCTTTATCCATTGCTTACAAAATGGCATCCCACAAGGATCTCAATTATCAGTTACTCCTTTTATCATTGCTTTTAATGAGTTTATGATGTTGAGTTGTATGCAGATGACCTTATATTATTTTCAAAATGTAAAAACCTTAGTTTACTAGCTTCAATATTTTCAGAAATAATTACTAACTTATTCAACTGGGGTAATATTTTCGGTTCTAAAATATCCACCTCAAAATGTGAACTTTTACATGTATGTAAACAACATAAATGTACAAAATATATTGATAATGTTAGCCTTAACAATGTACCTATAAAAAATGTCGCATGATCCACTAAAGGGTTCGCGGGGGTAAACCACGCACGAGAGATCTCCAGGCAACTCGATCCTCCGCCATCGACTCTAATTCATCAGGAGCAGTGCACAAGCGTAACCAGGCGAGTTTTTGGACTTGGTCCAACCTCGTCCTCGTCCTGGGTCTGCCAAGCGGTCGCCTACCTGATGGAATCGCATTCAACGCCCGCCTCGGAAGTCGCGATGATGGGGACATTCGTGCCACGTGACCAAGCCACCGAAGCATAACCCTTTCCGTTCGAAGAAGCAGCTGCTCAATGTTGAGTAAATCGGGCACTGCCGTGTTTCTCACCCTATCCCGGCGAGTAATTCCCACAACAGCACGAAGAAATCTCATCTCAGCAGCTTGCCCTCGCGATCTTATTCTTTCGGTCATTACCCAAATTTCATGACCATAGGTGAGAGTTGGAACAAATACTGAGTTGAAAACCGCTAACTTGGCATTGACACCAAGCTCGGCCTTTCTGATTACAGAACTACCAAGCTGTGTTAAAACTGACCCAGCTAGACCAATCCTACCGGAAAGCTCAGCATTACTCCTTCCATCACTCGTGAAAAAGACCCCGAGATACTTAAACTTCTCCACCTGCTTCAATGGGACTCCACTAACATGCAGAGTGCATTGAACAGGCGTTCTGGAAATGACCATAACCTCCGATTTGTCCACGTTATCCTTCATTCCAGCATCAGCACATACGGCCACAAACCTACCGAGTGCGCGCTGGAGTTCCGTCTGGGAGGATGTGAGGATAACCAAGTCATCTGCAAATAGAAGATGACTTACCCTCAACTCTCCCAACGTGAAACATTCCTCACCTGTAGTGCCTCACCGCGTTCGCAGGCCACTTTAATGACACGAGATAGCCATAAAACTCCCTCTTTACCCATTGCCTTAAGCATTTCTTTCCAGATTTCATCCACACCGGCGGATTTGCCAATTTGTTAGCGATTCAATCGCCAAAATGACTTCCTCCACAGTAGGACTATTCTCCGCCCCACTCAAGACTACGGGTCTGTCATCCTCAGTGCCCTGTCCGGGATTGAGCAGCTCCGAAAAGTGCTCGCTCCATCTGCCCAAGATGTCCGCCTCATTGCCTTCAAAGAGCCCCCTTTCCATTTCTACTACTTCAACAGGACATCAAAAAAAAAAAATACATTTCTTCAAAAAACTAAAATGTCTGGTCTGAATATCAACACCACTATACAACGATTAACCCGGAAGCTGTTAAGGCTTTCTATCTTGTGAATTTACCGACTCAAATCATTAAGAATTATATAAGACTCAGAATGGGTCCATGAACATGTTAACCCATGAACATCTTATCACCAAATAACAGGCTGCACTCTGTAATTTTTTTGAAGCGAAACCACCATTCACTTTAACACACATGCTGCAATGTGAATACATCACCAGAACCTACAGTAACATCACCGGTCAAACCCTACAACTTCTATTAACATGTATTTCAGAAAACAACATAAGATTAGTTCATTCAGTTCTACACACATTCAATTTAGATCGTACTGTGTAAAATATCTTAGTATATTCAATTAGCGCTTTCCAAACTTTCCAATTGCTGATTCTTTGGGCTCAAGAGGAAATTTAGTAGCCCTCTCTCGAAGGACCAAGCCAACATTATATAATACCCTGATCATCCCTGTCCTGCTATATGGCGCAGATGCCTGGACAATCTCAAGAGCAGATGAAGAAGTCCTTGGTCTTTTCGAAAAAAAAGTTCTGCGCTCCATGCGCGTTGTTTTTGGAGAAAAAGATTCAACCATGAACTATACGGGCTGTACAGCGGCATGAGTTATTACTACTAATTTATTGGTCCTCGGCGGGCACACCAAGCTAAACTTAACCTTAAACTATGTCTTTCTACTTAACGTAACAATGATTCAATTACATAATAATATTTGAACGGACAAATTGATATTATGAACTATTTCAAAGAAGAAACATAATACATCAACATTTTTATTTAAAATTTACAAACTAACTTACATTCTACCTTAAAATAAACTTAAACAACTAACTTAAACTAATCTGCATACGCTCTCTGATGACCAAGAATCCTCATTGTCTACTGCGTATCTCCAAAGTTTAATATTGTCGCAGCTTGTAGCTTGTAGCTTCAACATTAGTTTTCTGAAATTCATACATGACTTGGTGACAGGCGTGAAGACGATGGTTGTGAAAGTGGAGGTATGTTGGCATTGGAGTCTAGCATCTAGGCAACATACGGGAATAGCGAGCTTAAAATAGATTTATTAAACATACCCGTATCATCAGCATTGAAATAGTTTTATCACACTGGTCATGCGTGCATACTAAATGCTGAAATAGGATTAGCCAGGAACGTTAGAAAAACCTTGTGGATATTCCTTACACTCTTCAAATGAAAGATAAAAATAAAACAAATGCATATTAAGCTAGCAGTTTTTATTTAAACTTGAAATTGTCGTGTTTTAACCCCTATTTCGTCGTTTTGTGTTTTTCCGTTATCCACTAGTTGGCAATTACATTTCAAGTTTAACGTTTTCTGTGAATGTACTCGTATTTACACACGTAACAAATGTAGGTAGAAAATGAAACAAATCGGGCGTGTAGTTTATTCGAATAACTACGCGTAGTTAATCGAGTAGATTACCGCATGTAGTCTACTCTGCCATCTCTGTTCATAAGGTCCTATATATTGGCGGGCTAATTTTCTTCCAGCGTAGTACTGCGTACGACGTATTTCGTATATTTTCCGGGCACTCTGAAGATAGCTTGGAAATTATACTGAGAATTGAATTATTAATGCGTTCGATTTGGGCATTTCCTCTCGGTACTCCTGTAGTACTCAGTACATGCTCAACACTATTTGTTTTTACGTACTCCTCAAACATGGAGAATGTAATCGCTGAACCTCTATCGCTGATGACACGAACAGGATGACCAAATGTCTCAGACCAAATCCCCAGCTTCTTAAGAACATCTTCGCAATTTGTTGTTTTTGTGGGAAACATCCACACAAATTTCGAATTTCGAAGCCATCTACCATAACAAAGATATATTTGAACAGCTTAGTGGCAGCATCCATTGGACCAAGATGGTTCACATGCAAAGTATGCAAAGGTTCTGTTCATTTTCCAACTTGATGGGGGAATCCTTCCTTGCCTAGATTTTTATTGTATATAATACACTTGATGCAATTGTCTATGACCACGTTTTTCTCCAGATGAGGAATCCAATAATTTTGTTGTACTAAGTGCAGTCTTCTGTATAGCAAAATGTCCAATGTTATGACTGTCTACAATAATTTCTCTTTCCATTTGCTTTGGTTACACCAATAAATCCATGCCGCCTACCGATTCGAACAACAGGTCGTCTTTGTATTTGAAGTTTTCGTAGGGCCGGTTAGAAAGAATTTCAGAGATTGCTTTATCGTTGTATCGTTCTCCTACATTTTTTTTTATCCGTGCTGAAACTTCTGTAGACACAATCATGAGCTGCGGATAACGGCTTAGATAGTCCACATGCTTAAAGCGATCTCCCTTTCTATGCTCCACTTTAAAATTGAAGTCTTTCAAGTACAAAACACCCTGTGCTACATCCCTTGGTATATCTTTTTCACTCAGAGTGTGTTTAAACGCTGCTCAATCTGTGATCAACGTAAATGGTACACCTAGCACGTATTCTTCTTCTTCTAGTGGCGCTACCGTCCGGGGTGGACTTGGGCTTCAATCAACAAGCTTCTCCAGCTGGCACGTTCTTTAGCCAGCTGCCTCCAATTTCGCGCGCCAAGTTTGTTGAAGTCCTTCTCCACTTGTGTGCTTCATCGGTTCCGTTGGCGTCCTCTATTGCGTTGTCCCACTGGTTCGGAGTCGAAGACTATTCGTGCTGGAGCAGTGTTGCCCATGCACTTTACATGACCTAGCCATATTAGGCGTTGACAAAGCTCATGTCGCTGTGTATAGTTCATGGTTGAATCTTCTTCTCCAAAAACCATCAACGCAAACAGGACCGAAGATGTAGCGCAGAACTTTTTTTTCGAAAAGGACTTCTTCATCTGCTCTTTGATTGTCCAGGCTTCTGCGCCATAGAGCAGGACATGGATGATCAGGGTCGAGAGAGGCCTCTACTACTCAAATTCCTCTTGAGCCCAAAGAAACAGCAATTGCCAAGAGTTATTCTGCGTTTAATCTCGGTACTGATGTTATTCGTACTGTTTACTTGGGAGAAGAGGTAGACGAAGTCCTTAACTACCTCGAAGTTAAAGCTGCCTACGGTGATGTTCTGGCCGAGTCGTCGATGTTGTGCGACCTTTCTCGATGACACCATGTACTTCGTTTTGTCCTCGTTCACTGCTAAACTCATTTTCGCCGCATCTGTTTCAATACCAGTAAACTCTCCTATGCTAGCTATTGTACGGACTTTTGGAAGATCGCGCCTCTTGTGCTGGCGAGTGAGTTTGACATGACAGCGCGTCATCTTGCCTAAAACCTTTTTTGGACATTGAAGGTCTCTGTGAGTTAATTTCCTACCTTGATGGAGCAGCGAGAGTTCTCCATCGTCATCCTGCACAACCTGACGAGTTTGGCAGGAATGTCAAAACTACACACGGCGTTGTATAGCTCATCTCTATGCACGCTGTCATATGCGGCCTGGAAATCGACGAATAGTTGGTATGTCTATCAGCAGATCTTGGGCTTTTCCAGGATGGGTAGTGTGAAGGTTTGGTCGATGGTGGACTTCCCCGGCCTGAAACCGCACTGATAAGTGCTTCTTTTCCGGGGAAAAAGAAGAAGAAAGAGCTTCTCATGCTCTTGGAATCGACGGAATGTTCGGACATCGAGAATACTGGAGGAGTGTTTGACGGCGATCGGAATGTGATCAATCTGGTTGACGGTTGATTGATCAGGGGACCGCCAGGTCCCTTTGTGAATGTTGAGGTGAGGGAAACCTGTGCTGGTTACAGAGAGGTTCCGCCCCGTCACGTAGTCCAACAGCCTGAGTTCTCGGACATGTTGTCATGTAGGCTGTGTCTTCCTATGACTCTAGCATTTCTTACCCAGCTTTGCGTTGATGTCTCTAGAACGATCTTAGTATCGTAGTTGGGGCATTGATCGCATGTTCTTTCTAGCAGATCATAAAAATCATCCTTGCTATCGTTATCTTTATCCTCCGTTGGTGCGTGAGCGCAGATTAGGCTGATATTACCAAATGTAGCCTTGATGCGGATTGGTATGAAGCGCTCGCTTATGTACTTAAAGCTTAAGACTTCTTGCCTGAGTCTGCCTCGAACAACAAACGCGCATCAAAACAAGCGCCGCCCATCCCATCGCACCTGACAATGGCGGTGATGTCTGCCTTATAGGCTTATAGGACCTCCGCAAGTTCATCGGCTGCACGTGGTCTGTTAAGGGACCTCACCGTAGAACCGAAAATCCTTGTCCTTATTTCGTTGTCCATTGTCGTCAGCAGTTGTGTCCTACGCTTGGTGCTGTGTCTGAACTATCGTTTTTTTTACACGGTGGGGCCACTGCATACATTGGTTCACCTCTCAGCGGTTGCTGTAAAGACTATCCAGAGAGCGGCATGAGGAGGCTGTATACCATCTTGACCGGTGCAACTTCAGAGATCGTTGCTCCATCTCGCCAAGTTGAGAGCAATCAACAACTTTACCCTGCATGCACAGACTCATGCACTGTTTCCCTCGAGCGCCCGTAATTTTAAACCGGTTAAGTTTATGTTTTAAAATGTAGACAATTACGGTACAAATGTAATAAGGAGAACAAAAAAATAAAGTGGAGTTGTTGAAACTTGTATTAATATTCTAGCTCTGCCCTGTTTTGTTTTGTTTGGGACTTACCTCAATTTTTCTCCACTCTCACCAAACAGATCTGCATTTCTGTCTCATTATATTGCGAACGCGATCGGTGGAGAAAATTGCCATTATCGGTACTCCAGCGGAGATTTTTTTTTGTTTTGTTTTTTATTGCCCTCTCGCCGAGTGCCTGCTTGGTCAGCTGAGTACCTAGTTTCTATTGAAACAAAGGAACAAATAATGGCAGGATGGATGAGGGTTAAAATTGTTTGTGGATTTCGCTGGAATGACTAAGAATGGTGTGTAAGAACTGATAACATGTGCAAATGTGTAAGAAAAAGCATTGCGAATCGGACGGGAGAGAAGTTAAGAAGTTTTATATAAAGAAGGAATGAAACATACTTGGAATGTTATAATGTGGTTAATAGAAGACGATTTGAAGACATTTTAAGTTTTTGTCTTTCTTCTCTTTTTATAGTTTTTCTTTTCTTACGTATTCAAGAAGGAAAACCAACAACGTATTCAATTCTGAGAGAGGGTGAACTTTTAAGAGCAAAAGGATTTTAAAAGAACTTTTGGCTGTGTTATAGAACCGCTCATTCAAACATTTATAAATTATTTTTTGTATTTTATACACACCGTCAAATGTAATTGCGAAGAGGTTTACTGAGAGCAATGACTTGTCACCGTTTGATATATGAACCGTGATTGATAAATGTTTGCTGTTGTATATTTGGCGGCTTCGTTCAAAGTGTCAGTCGTCTAACGAATTGTCTCTTTGTCTCCTTGAGTAAGTCTTTACCGGTTTTAATTTTTGATGTTATTTTTCCGTTTTATAAATAAATTAAATTATAATAATAATGTTTTAAAAGTTTTATTTATTTCAATCTATTTTATAATGGAATTTAACTTATTCCAGCACTCTTATGGCAGGTATTTTGCCATTTGGAGCGGTATTTATTGAACTCTTCTTCGTTTTTACGGCGATTTGGCAAAATCAATTCTATTACCTCTTTGGATTTCTATTCTTGGTATTTTGTATATTAGTTGTGAGTTGTGGCCAGATCTCAATTGTGATGACATACTTTCAGCTTTGTGGAGAGGTATTCGTGAGTTACTATTTTGAAACAGAATTTGTATTACTTATTTGCTTTTCTTTCAGGATTACCGATGGTGGTGGAGAAGTTTTATTGTGTCCGGTGGTTCAGCAGCATATGTCCTTTTCTATAGTATATTTTATTTCTTTACAAAGCTAGAAATCACTGAATTTATTCCCACTCTGCTGTATCTGGGGTATACAGGTATATATATACATTTATATTTTTATTTTTGCTAATAACCATACATAATCCTATCTCAGGTCTAATGGTTATCACATTCTGGCTATTGACGGGTACAATTGGATTTTTCGCAGCTTACAGTTTCATTCGCAAAATATATGGTGCTGTAAAAATTGATTGATTCCAATGCCAATTTGTCTCACTTCATTATTATTTATTGTACTCAACAAAATGTTGCATATATGAAATGTGTGTTTAAAAGAATTTGCGACTTTGACTGTATAAATTAAAAATTACATAATATAAGTAATATTTGTCTATTGTTGCTAGTATCCAAATCGTTTTGTTTAGCTACACAATTTTCGAATAAGCGTAATATAATTAAAAAAAACTTGATGCCAAGTAATATGGAAAGTATTTTTTCAATTTTACTCAATTAGTTAAATGGAGGACGGTGCCAAGAAGCCACTGTACTTTAATATAGAAACATCAATTTGAAAATATACTACGCATCTGAGGAAACAAATGCAAATAGGTACGGAGCAGCGATCTTGATCATAAACAAATTAAAAATTCCGTAACAGGTGTAGTTTTTCATCCAATAAATAATCATGCAATTAAAAACCGAAAGTGGGAAATGGAAGAATAGAAAACGCTGTGGGTGAGTATGGTTTAGACCAGAGGTCTCCAATTTTGTTCGGCCACGGAACCCTAAATGATCAAACTTTTTTGGCGGACCCCAACATCGTTCATTATGTTTGACAAGAAATAAAACATTTATTGGTGTGCGAAGTGCGAAGGTCTAGAGCTGTGTCGAGTCTGTCCAGCCTCGCATCGGTAAGTTGTTACAAATGAAAGGAGAACCATAAGAGGTTTTTCTGCGACTGCAGGGTATTCATATTCCAGTCCAACCCAAAATTATTCAAGTTAAAATTTTCTAATTCAAAATTTTGTTTAAGAAAGTCGATCAAATATTCATACTCTGGCACAATTCGCATCGATGGTTGGCATGACGATTCAGTGACTGCTACTACATTTGTACATTGCAACATTCTTTATTCCTGCCACAGTTCCTTTTATTTTGCCGGTTATAGCTGCTGCTCCATCGCTGCATGTGTACGTCAGTACATTTTTGTTCCATTGAATATGGTGTTTGCTCATATTATTATCAATGACTTTAAAAATGTCTTCCCCAGCCGTGTTGGTGTCCAAAGGTTCACAGAGAAATAAATCTTCAATAGATACTCCAAAGGGATATCTCACGCAAAAAAGCAGTATTGATAACCCGGCGTATCTTCGTCAAGTACAGTCATCTTTCTAATCTCACCTCTAATTTAAACCTAAAAACCTAAATGTCTTTCAATTGATAGATATATATTGTATATTATTCAGATTATACATTGCATATTTACATATTTTTCAATAAAATCATTAAATGTATTTTTTGTTATATTATTTGGTCTAATAGTCCTGCGCTTCACTGTATGAATGTAAGTGTTTCGTTCTTGGTTTGGGCCTTACATTTGTAATCCTGAGATTTGATGATACCAGCATTAGATGAATAGATGATACGATGATGCAAGCGATCCATTAAGGCATTCATTCAATATATAAATACCTAATGTACATTTGTCACTCTCTCTCTTTGTCATTTTTTCCTACATAAAATAAATTAAAAAATCTCGAAAAGTAGAGGTTGCGCGTGGTTTTATTTCTTTGCATTTTTCTTCGTTGTCCTTTAAGACTTGAGTGCTAAACCGTATATGCAAGCCGGATTTGCTTACAACAAAAAGAAAAGCTAGTTACCCATCGCGAACATGCACGGTGTCGGTGTTACAAAATACACATTGAAGTTCGAGCAATGGATGCATTGAAACGGCAGCGGAATGTTTCAAAAGGCCAGGAAATTCGTATAGCTACCTTTTGCGAAACAACGGGAGCTGCACTTGCCCAATGCAAAGTACGCCAGACACGATTGGAGCAACACATGCGGTGCGTCTGGTGAATCGGGCAGTGAAATTAGCAAGACATTAAAATCAAGACAATTGTCGCTAAAACAAATCGTTTCAACTCTGATGGAGCCGCCGTGTCGTCCCAAATGAAATTAAACTGCCGGAATTTTCCGGTAGATTCGATGAGTGGGTTCGGTTTTGCGATTTGTTTACAGCATTGGTGGAATCAAAGGATTCACTATCGGCAATTGAAAAAAATGCAAACGCGATTAAAAGGTAACGCCGCGTCCATCGTGAAACATTTACCGCTAAGTAATGAGAGTTTTAAAGTCGCGTGGTTTTCTCTACAATCACACTACGATAATCCACATTTTATCATGGTGGCTCACTTGGACAATCTTCTTGATCAGCCAGGGTTAGAGCATGGTTCGCTGGATGAATTCAAACGGTTCTTCAAAGCTATAACGGAAAAGATGAATGCGCACGTTGCTCATTTATTTTTTGTCAAAAAAACTAGACGGTGAAAACAAAGATGTTAGTGCGAAACGTTAAAGGAAAATAAACTCCATAGATTTCAGATTTTGTGAGTTTTTTGGAGGATCGTATAAACGAGCTCGAAAGCTTGCACATTTCACGTAGCGGGCGAACCTCGTTAAATAAAGCCAGTGCTGGTAGAAAGCCAGAGCGGCGTGTGCTGAGTGCGACGGCACCGGTGTATGTTAAGTGTCAACAAAGGCATTACCTGTATCAGTGCGCTCAATTTTGGAACGGTACAAGGTCGGTGCGAATTCGTCAAGGACAATAACATCTGTCCCAATTGCTTACGTGCTAAGGATTCATTGCCCGAATGCAAAGTTCTCCAATTGTAAAATGTGCGGTTTAAAACACAACACTATGCTTCATGCTGACAACGGTTTGTCGCATCCGATACCAAGCACATCGAGTGGTATTTCGCGCGGATTAGTTATAAATTCGGCAAGTGTTCCGGGAATATTTAACTATTTTGCCAACCGGGACAGTGCTAATCAAAGACAGTGTTACAACAGTGCAGAGCCTTGCTTGATTCGAGTCTGTCGTATTTCGAAGAGTTGGTATTGCCTTTGCCCTCCCTTTAGTCTCACGGTGAAGTGGTTCACTCCTCCGGATCCCCTATAGCCCAAAATACTATCTTCGGTTGGGTTATTGCCGGCAACATTGCGATAACGAGATAAGTGCTCCTGTTGAAAATCATTTTACGTCAACACATTGTACTAATGCTGAAGGAAGGTTCGTGGTCAGATTACCATTTAACAAAACACCGGTAGAATTCGGCAAAACCCGGAAAGCTACGCTTATCTCGAATTGAAAAGCGATTATTTAAGCTTCATGCGCGAGTATGAGCGACTAGGTCATATGGCACTCGTGCCTCAAGACGAGCTCGAACGACCTTCGTATTATTTGCCACACAACAAACGGCTTTTCCTTAAACGATTATCTGCTCGTCGGCCCTACTATCGTGGCTGTCAAGGCTGATATTGCCAAAATGTATCGGCAGATTCTAATCAGGGCAGACGATGTACATTTCCAATGAATTGTTTGGCGGGAGCTCGCCTCGGATGAGCCTCGTGATTATGTTCTCTTAACGGTGACGTACGGAACAGCGTCTGCGGCATTTCTGGCAACGATAGTCTTAAAACACATCGGGGTGATCAGCATGTCGAAATTTCTACGCGCGTCAAATTGCTTAATAAACGACTTCCACGTGGATGACATGACGGAGACGTTCGATGACGTTGCTGAAGCGATTGAGGTTAAGAACGACCTTTGCCTGATCTTGCGGAATGCAAGAATGGACCTCCGGAAGTAGTCCGCCAATTCAGATTAGTTTAATAAATCCATCGGTGATAATCTTCGTGAACCAGCTACTGATTTATGCATGGGCGAAGCAGGCGTTAAAACCCTGGGGATGCTATGGGACATCAGGCGCGACGTCCTCAGATTTTCTATAACCTCGCTCGCGGGCTATCGGATCGCACGTCGCCAAGAGGGAAGAGTCAGCTAACCTCTGGTGCAACATATTCCCGTGTCATAAAGGCTGGCGCAATTCAAACTATACTTATATTCGCTAAAACAAGGGTGGCTTCGGTCAATGTTCAAAGATGCCCTCGCCATTCATGACATCGAATACTTCGCACACACGGACTCCTCCGCGGTCCCGTATTGGATCCAAAACTATCCTCGAGCGCGTAACGTATTCGTCGATAAGCGAATATCGCAAAATTGTCGCCCAATTTCCACCATCAATTTGGTACTACTTCGTTCGGTAGACAATCCAGCAGATTGTGCTGCTCGCGGTTTAATACCAGGAAAGTAGCTGGTCCAACTTTTTTTGGCTTGTCAGTGCTCGAAATAGTCGCGGCAAGAGCAGTGCTAGTGAAACACGCATTCCGCGATCAGATCAATAGGTTAAAGATTGCCCAAGTAGGCAATATGCCACGTTGAGTCCCTTCATGGATCCAGAAAGTTTGCTTTGCGTCGGAGGACGGCTGGAAAACGCACACATCTCGTTTAACCAAAGACATCCTATAAACCTACACAAGGACCATCCATTAACGCGGTTAATCGTAAGCGACAATCATAATAGCAACATGCATGCTGGACTGCGTCATATGACTTATCTATTTTCACTGGATTATTTTATTCTGGACATTCATCACATCAAAAAACGTCCCATCTACCAGTGCACCATTTGCAGACGCCAACGTGCAGTTCGGTTCCAGCAGCAGATGGCAAATTTACCGCAGCAGCGCTTGGAGCCTGGAGTTACTTTCGGCAACACCGGTGTTGATTACGCGGGCCCATTCGTCGTTCGTTCTTGGAGAGGTCGAGGTGCTAAGCAGTACAAGGCTTATGTTGCCCTGTTCGTCTGCCTAGCTTCGAAGGATGTACACCTAGAGCTGGTTTCGGACCTATCGTTCGTAGCGCTTATTCCAGCGTTTCGCCGCTTTGTGGCCAGACTAGGAAAATGCCAAACAAATTTTAGCGACAATGGCACCAACTTCATCGGCGCCAATCAACATCTGCTAGACTGGGCCAACCTTCTACAATCTACACAATTTCAAGAGGACTTGTGCAATGAGCTTTCTACTAGAGGAATACACCCCCATACGCACTTCGGTGGCCTTTGTGAGGCTGGTGCAAAGACGGTGAAGATCCATATGCGTCGAGTATTAGGGCAGACGTCCCTGACCTTCGACGCCAACGCTCTTTCTCATCGCCCGTCCCAGTGCCTCAAATGCCTAGAAATCGGACACATAGCAAGCAGATGCGGTACAGAAGGCCACATAGCAAAAAATTGCAGCGAGGATCCGTCATGCATGTTCTGCAGCAAAAAATTATCCGAAGAACGCAAAAACGTAGCGGGCAGCGAAAAGTGCCCAGTCTTCAGGAAAGCCATCATTAGCATACAATGATGAAGGTCATACAAATAAACCTTAATCATTGTGAGATAGCTCAGGACATCCTGAAACAATCAGCGAGAGATGAAAAATTGGATGTTGTCCTTATAAGCAAACCATATAAAACACTGGACAATACTATCTGGGTATGCGACAAGACAAAGCATGCCGCAGTGGATATGCGGGTACCACGTTTTTTAAGACATGATGCGGAAGGTTTTGTATGCCAAAAAATAAATGGCATCAATTTCTATAGCTGCTACGAGCGGACTAGTTGGACAATCAACCAATACCAAGAAATGCTGGACAGATTAACGAACGATGCACATAACAGAACTGAGCAAATAAAGGGGAAAGCAGGAACGGGATCAATCATCATAGAATATCAAGATTCAACAAATCAAGAATCTGAAATATTTAATAAATATTACAATTAGTAATAAGTAAGTTAAAAAATGAATACATAAATAAGCCAATGAGTTGTAATATTAATAATTATTAAAAATAATAATAAATAAATAATAATTAGTAATAAGTAAGTTAAAAAATTAATAAATAAATAAGCAAATAAGTTGTGGGACCTGCAATGGCTGGCCATTACATTAATCGGAAGGGTTATTATTCTCTTAATGTACAAATCGTTTGCGACGCCCAATGCAAGATGTGGTTCCAAGCATTACTCTAGCATATGGATTAGTTGCATCTTAAAATATAAACTGAAATCAACTGTAAATATTCAGCAAGGTATTTTGCTTGGTGATGCAGGCTACCATTGTTCAAATATTTTGGTAACGTCAATCAGAAATCCTTCCAATCGGAAAGAAGAACTGTACAACAACAGCCATACAGCAACAAGAAGTAAAATGTAATGCCTAAACGGACAATTGAAGTCGAAATTTCGGTCGATTTTAGAAAGACTACGCGTAGATTTAAACACTGCAAAGAACGTGATTGTTGGTGTTGCAGTTCTGCACAACATTGCCAAGGAGCGTAATATTCCTTTCGTCGAAAATGAAGAAGTACCCACTCCCAGTCAGCAACAACCACACTCTGAAAATATCAACGGACTTGTTGAAATAAATGGAAGAGCATTCAGAAATGATTTCATAACTAGATTTCTTTGAATTCATATCACAGAATAATTAACATAATTAAAATAATAAACAAACATTGAAATAACAATCAATATCACATTCTTTTCTTTTTTTCCATTAATTCTTCATGGAGTTCCGGCTGGTGTGCAATTTGGTCTTCTAATAGTTTAATTCGCAAAGAGTGCCATTGTTTCCGGTGCTCCAACTCTAATAAATGAAGCTCCGTTGCGTGAGACCTTTCTTCTTCAATTTGGGCTAGCCGCGCTGCCATCACATCATGTTTTGATGTTTGTGGTTTCGTCAATTTCCTTAATTTTTCAATTATATTTTGCCTCGACCTGGAAGGGGTTGGCCCGTCAGCGGTAACGTTAACTACAGCATCCGCACTTATTCCAACATCTTCATTTGGAGACAAAAGGTTACCGGCGTTTTTGAGACTAATAACTGCGGCAGTTTGTGGAATACTTGATTCAAAGGCCAATTGTATCGCTAAATGTGCAGAAAATATCCAGTATGTTATTGCTGTCGATGAGGATGTTATCATCTTCCCAGTCATCAGCAATCATGGCTTGTACAAGGACATCTGAAGCATCGACAACTGGTACGGTAACGCAGTTTTCAGTAGCCGTTACAGCTTTCTTAACAGCGGTAGCGGACTTTTTTGCGACCATTTTCATTCGCACCCATTGCTGCTTCAATTTATCCATGCTCGTTTGATAGCCAGCAGCACGCATACTTGTAGCAATTGACTCCCAGGCAGCTTTTTTCTCCGTATCCGAATAAAATTAATTCTGGTTTAGAGTCATCTGTTCCTAAAACGCGTCATAGATATCGATTTAGAATTCCATGGACAAACAAAAGCTTAGTAAATCTACGAAATGTTAAAAGGAAAGCATATTCAAACTATGTTTCAAATAAAAAGAGTCTAAACCGTGAACGATTTTTGAGATTCAGGAAATAATATGAGTTCTTGAATAGATTTTTATATAAACAATACATCTTGTCTGTAGAAACTTCGGTAAGGAGCAATGGTGCATCATTTTGGAATTACGTTAATTCAAAAAGAAATTCCTTGGGCTTGCCCAAGATAATGGAATTTGATAACGTAACTTCAACAAACTTGGATGAAACCTGTGACATATTTGCCAACTTTTTTGAGTCTGTCTATAATGGGTCTCCGGTCCAGACAACGATGAACCATTACTCTAATATACCCGAGGTTCTGGATATAGGTGTATTGGAATTTACGGATCAGGATATAATAAATGCCTTAACTAATCTTAAAGTAAATTACAGCACAGGCCCCGATGGGGTCCCGGCTGGTATTTTAAATCGTCCACTGAGAATTATCTTTAATCAATCCCTAAAATGGGTGAATTTTTAAATGCATGGAAGTATTCTTTTCTGACGTCTATATATAAAAGCGGTTTAAGGCAAAAAGTAGAAAACTATCGACCAATATACAAACTTTCATCGATACCAAAGTTATTTGAAAGTATTGTCAAAGAAAAATTATATTTCATGGTAAATTTATACATTTCAAATTACATTTATACAAATTTAAAAAATCAATTACAAGTCGATGTACTTTACGTCGATTTCTCGAAAGCCTTCGATAAAGTACATCACACTTTGCTTTTAAACAAGCTAAAGTCTTTGGGATTCCATTAGTCAATGTTAGAGTGGTTTTCCAATTACTTAAAGGACAGGAAGCAATTGGTAATGATCGATAGTCTTAGATCTTGAGTAATAAAAGTTTCTAGAGCTGAATATTCAAAAATGTAATATCTTTACGGGATATCGAATTACATCCCCGATTATATATGATTATTTCATAAATGATCACAGACTTAGTCGCCTAGAAGAGGTTAAAGATCTGGGTGTAATTTTTAATACTAAATTAAATTTTGCATTACATTATGATTATATAATTGCGAAGTCTAATGCTATGTTCGATTTTCTGAAAAGAAATAGTAGAGATTTTCGGGATATAACTAGTCTTAAGTCCATCTACTGTTCGTTAGTCAGACCGTATTTAGAATATTCTTCCATCTTTTGGGATTCCTCATATGATACACAAGAACTCAGATTCGAAAGAGTACAAACAAATTTCACGAGATATGCTGTCCGTAAATTGTATTCCTTCGAAGAACTCACTAAATATGACGATAAATGTAAAATAATAGGCTTGCAAACCTTAAGTTTCAGGCGTAAGGCAGCGTCAGCCATGTTTATCCGATATTATTAATAAAATAGTATTAATTGCCGTGTAAATTCACCAGATTTACTTTTTCTCATGAATATATATGCTCCCCAAAGATAGAATAGAACCAACTATGGTTGTAATCAACCTATTACAAGACGTATAAACACTTTTAATGAACTTTGCAACGAAATTGATTTTAGCTTGTCTCGATTGGAGTTTAAAAAATTGATAAATGCACTATGCTTTAATTAATACTGTTTATTTGATGTAATCTATGAGATGCAAAATCGGTAGATGATCCTTAGTCGCGCAGCAAAATCTGCTGTGTAAAGCGATACTGAGAGTTAACACTTAGAGAACGTAGTATTTTGTGTACTCTGTGATGGAAAAATAAAAAGAAGAAAAAAAAGAAGATTGTAGTAGGTGCTGCCCCAAAGAGTATGTTTTTCAACGACGACAGGTGCAATCTGAAGGGAATAAAAATGTTACATCCGATCGTAGACGATATGGAGATTTTAAGAGTTGGAGGGCAACTTCAGCTTGCCAGCCTCAACTACGAACAGAAGCATCCAATAATTCTTAAAGCCATTTATCACTTAAGCCGTCTGATTATAGATGATGGCCATAAGAAAAGCCCACATGGTGGACTTCAGCTCATGTTAGCTCAATTGAGGCAAAGGTTCTGGATATTAGACCTCAAGAATGCTGTAAAAAAGTGCATCCATTCGTGCAATATTTGTTTTAGGCAAAACGCCAAATCTGCCACGCAAATTATGGGCAACTTACCAGCACCACGAGTTAGAATCTCCAGACCTTTCTGTCATTGCGGCGTAGATTATGCTGGTCCAATATATGTAAAGGCATGGAAGGGTAGATGTTATAAGACGTATAAGGCGTATTTCGCAGTGTTTGTCTGTTCATCCACCAAAGAACTACACTTGTCGTCAGCGACATGACGACACAAGCATTTAGTGCGGCCTTCCGAAGATTTGTAGGCAGACGAGGAAGTCCACGAGAAATTTACAGCGACTGCGGAAGTAATTTCATTGGGCAGCAAAAGAGCTGGAAAAATTACGAAAAGCAGCTAACTTCTCACTTACACTGGTAGCTGAAACAACTGGTGCAACCTGGAAATTCATACCACCTGCATCACCACACTTTGGCGGATTATGGGAGGCTGGAGTCAAATCGGTGAAGTACCACTTAAAACGAGTATCAAGAAACGCGTGCTTCACAGTTGAAGAGTTATCGACACTGCTCGTTCAAATTGAAGGTTGCTTGAACTCGAGACCCCTTTGTCCGCTCAGCAATAATTCTGATGACTTCACCGCTTTGACCCCAGCACACTTTATTATCGGAGAACCAATGGAAACATTGCCAGAACCTGACATCGCGTGCGAGAAACAGTGTTACGGTGATCGATGGAGATTACTGCAACAGCTCTACCAAGGATTTTAGAAGCAATGGAGTACGGAGTATTTGTCACGTCTCCAGCAACGTCCCAAATGGTTAGAGCTGAAGGGACAACCCAAAGTAGGCGATCTCGTGATAATCCGCAACGAACGAGTGCCGCCTTCCGGATGTGCACCCAGGGCAAGACCAACTGATTAGCGTAGTTACCCTGCGAACACAAAACGTTTTATTCAAGCGTCCTATTACAAAAATTTGTTCAGTTCCTAGAAACAAGATAGTAGATGAACAATATCACATATCAATATCAATATAACACAATAATAAAATATTAAAAAAAAAAGAAAGTAACTACATAAAATTCAAAAGATCATACTTTCTTTGATTCCACACAACACTAAATCATTTATACAGACTAATCATAGAATAAACAACACAACACACACAAACCTATAGGAAATCATAATCACTTATATGATTTATAATTTAAACACATAATTACACCACAATGAATTACAGATAAAATAAAAATGTTCCCACCAACTTTCTCTGTTACACTAATGATCTCTTTAGCAGAAGGCAAATAATTACTAGACAGAAACGATCAGAACAGCACCCACCAAGAAGCAGAAGCATTGCCAGCTTGACAGAGTCGGGGAAATTTTTGCGAACAGAGCTCACGGCGGTGGGAAAATGTTGAATATCAAGATTCAACAAATCAAGAATCTCAAATACTTAATAAAACAAAAATCACTCATGTCAAAATATGTATTTTATTAAGTTAATACCTTAAGCTGAAATGAAAATTGTACTAGAATACATGTAATACGAATTTAACGAATGTCAACTTTATATAAACAATTAATTTAAAATAAACACGACACTCTCGTTTATAACGTGATTTGAATAAGAACGATTTTTTTACTGGTCGATTTACAGACTTAGAATCTCTTACAGAAAATTCATTTGTGTTAAAACTTAACTTACACAACCCTACACTACACAACAATAGTTAACGTCCAGATAAAAATTAAATAAGGTTTCAAATCACACTACGTGTACTAACAAGTGTTTCTATTTGGACAACAAATTTGGTCCTTCGAGCCGAATAGGAAACAACTTTTAACATACAAACATACAAAACCAGTGACATTCACATACACCGGTTAAGTGAAAATTTAAATAACCCCGCAATCAAAATTAAAAATAAAACATAATAACAGACATTCCCTTGTGAGTTTTGGTGTAAATTCAAATCCCGCGTCAGCAAAGAAATAATCGTAAAGCATCTCGCGTCGCGCAAATAGGCAAGTAAACGCACATCTGAAAGAGTAAAAGAAGAAATGACAGGTGAGTGAGTAAGCCCTTTATTGAAAAATTCAAGCCCAGAGTGTTTCTGCCTTTTATTCCAAATATAATACAATGGCGCAAATTTATAGTCGACCCCACTTTAAGAGTTTAACTCCGAACTAGTTACACGCAACTTTAAACTTAAAAGCATACTTAAACTTAAAGCAACTTAAAAGCACTTGCTAACAATCGAGTACAAGGGCAACGACTTGCGGATGATCAACAAGAAGAAGGCTGCTTGGGAGGCAGTCAGAAACAGCATGATTGCTGCTGGATACGTCAGAAGCGGTGATAAAATCAGGCAGCAATGGACAAGGATGAAGATTTGTGCAAAAAAAGCGAGAACAGCTACCAAAAAAGCTATCAAAGCGAAGTGAAACATGGTGCCTGTTCCAATTTCCGACGATACGGACCTTCTAGTACAGGCAATGATACGAGATCAACTAGAAGAGGACACAATATTGATCGATAGCGATAGCCCGCACCAGACTATTTCCAGCAAACTATCTAGTCACCCCTACTAGCCTTCCTGCGTTAAATTTAACTGGCACAATCGCAGCAAGTCCAAGCCCAAGCAGAAATGCTATGATTGATAGCAACATGGCATCTATATCTCAACCAACTGTCGCAGCTATCTATCCATCCACGCCCACACTACCTCTGGCAAAAAATGTGGTGAAGAGGTTGAGACAATTGCCGAAAAAATCAGGATCTGCACTGTGGTTTTGTCGAATCTATATCGGCAGTAAAATTCTCCATCCTCAAGCTCCTCAAAAGGATTGGCACGGTTTTTATAAACTTTAGGTTTGCGCATTCAATTAAAGTCTTCCAAAATATCGAAGTTTGCATCTTCAGAAAACATGTTCACAAAATTCTTTCACTGAAATGACATGACATATAAGCTTAACTCCACGTTCAATATTTAAAACGACGTTTCGGTTGACTTTAACTTTGTCACGAGGTGATAACGACAAAGTGGGCTTTATGTCGACTATAATTATCAAAACACTTTGTTACGTGCTTTTATAATTTTAAAGTCCACTTTTGCCGACTATAATTTTGCGCCAATGAGTACAATTCGTTGACTGTGTGCGTACATGTTGAAGTTTGAATTATCAATGTGTGTTGCAGCAAAACGGACGGAAATTACGGATTTTTCTCAACCATTTACTCACAACGTGGAGGGATATCAAGCGATTCATAAAAAAAAGTTCTTGGAAATCTTATCTATGTACCACCTGTTGTGCAAATTGAAGTCAAACTTCTTGAACCATGAAAAAAATTAGCCTATCTTGTAACACATGTAATTAGTCTAGCTCTGAAATTGTATCTAAATCGGCTAATCCGTTCAAAAGTTCAATATTCACAATTTCAGCAAAATTTAATGATTTGTGTGCGGCTGTGTATATGTATAGATAGTTTCGGTATGACAAAATAAGAAAAGTGCGAAAATGTTTATTGTTTCCTTTTCGTTTGGTGACTGAGGCAGTCGTTCGTATAAGTTAAAGACAAACACGCTGATTTGGAATAACATCAACTCATACGCCGGATGCAGAACGATTCCCAACGATTCCAAGTAATATTTCTCCCCATCTAATAAACAATCGTTTCACTCCGCAACCCAATGCCCAATATCTCGATCTGAAATCAACACCCATATGTTCGATTGAGACGTATGTAGAAAAAAAATTAATGGTTGCACCAAAGCAAAATATTAAAAATGTGTGTGTATATATGGAAGTTACAACACACTGAGGGATAGTTGATATCCACGACTACGCAACTTGAAATGGTTTCATACCGGATTGATCTAAATCAGCATCTAAATTTTAGAATGATTTTTGTTGAAAATTTCAGAGCTCTGCGACGTGTAATTTCGGAGCATTTGTCGGTCAGACACACAAACTTTCTGCTTTATAGTTAAGATTTTGTTCTTATAAACATTGAAACTGGCTGTTCGGCAAACAAACTTTTTTAAAAACTTGTCTTTAACAAGCCTAAGCTAATTTATTTCAATTTTCTTCAAAAAGGGATTGGCAAGCAAATATGTTTGTTAAAACAAATATATAACTAATTAATTCAAAGCCCCGTTTATAGGATAAAGCAATCTTAAGTAGTGATATTTAAACAGTTGTATACATTTATACTATCCCAGGCAATACAAACGTACATTCAGATATATAAGAATATACACTTACTCTTTTGCCAGGTGATTACATCCTGTACACTTAACTGTTTCTGATGGATTATAAAGCTTTTGTAACTACTGAATCACTGCTTGTACAATAGTTTGTACCAAATCACTGATATTGTCTGATGAGAGAATAGGTGTTGTAGATGCTCCACACTAATTATAGTATTCGAAGTCATTGTGGCGTCCCCACAACACACACTCCACACGAACAGAGCCCGACAGCGATAAATTTTTCGTTAAGTCAGACATCTTCCGTCGAGCTGTCTAACAGCATTTTTCCAGCTCTTTCTTTTTGGCGTGGACACGACGGCGATAGGATCTCTGACAGCCTCGCTTCGGTACCGATGTACAAAAAATTATTATTTGTACATTTTTATTAAAACATTAAACAGTATTTAAAAATAAATAAATATTAAAACAAAAAAAATAAGATTAGTAATAAAACATTACATTGGTGACCCCGCGAAGAAGTGTTGCGTTATAAAATATTAATAACAATTTCACTCGCTGTACGTAAAACGCATCGATCGAAATGACTACCAAACACCACGAAGCGACACAAGCACAGGCTGAGACGGAAGCTTCGGGCTCACAGTCACTCGTCACACAGCCCCACATCTCTGGGCTCTCGGTTGCAGCGCGAATACCACAATTCTGACGCGATCGCCCATCTCTATGGTTTGCACAGCTTGAGGCTATCCTCGCCCCGTCCAGGCCTTCCGACGAAATCAAATTTTAATATGTCATCGCCAACCTGGAACGTCGTGACTTGGAGCAAGTTTCGGATATTCTTTTATCGCCGCCGGCGACGGAGAAATTTGGCACGGTGAAAGCAAGACTCCTCAAGGTGTACGAAGAGAGCCAAGAGCTACGACTCCAGCGGCTGGTCGAAGGCATCGACCTGGGCGATTCACAGCCCTCACAGCTACTTCGTCGGATTAGGGTTCTCTCCGGTTCTTCAGGCGCACCCGACGCCGTGCTGCAGGTACTCTGGCTCTCAAAACTGCCGTCCCACGTGCGTGCAGTACTATCCGCAGTCTCAGGTGATCTCAACAACCTCGCTCAGATCGCCGACAAGGTAATAGGCCACTGTCATCCAACGACCACGCGAGCAGCGACCTATCATGCTACTCCCAAATCAAATCAAACACCGGCTAGCACCAACGCAATCCACCACCGGCTGCACTAGAAGATAGATCTGCACATCGCCATCCCTCTCGAATAAGCACTTCAGACAGTCGCTCACGTCCAACGAGTCGAGACCGCAGAAACCGGGCGAGAAACAATGGATGCTGATGGTATCATCAACGCTTCGGCCCTCAGGCGCGCAAGTGCTCACTTCCGTGCACATTCGCGCAGGGAAACGCCAATCAGCAACATTAGTGGAGGAGTCTACGGTTGCTGGTAAGTCTCGTCGCCTCTTTATTGTCCATCCCTTTCTAGTTGATAGCGGTGCTGCTATTTCGGTTTTAGCCGTCAAGCCCAACGACAATCTACCTCAACAGCCGTACGTATTGTACGCGGTCAATCGCACCAAAATAAGCACGTTCGGAACAGTTACGATGGAATTGGACCTAGGACTACGCCGCGTCTTTCGGTTGAAGTTCGTTCGCGCAGCTGTGCCGCACTATTTTGGGAGCCGACTTTCTTCACCACTTTCGTCTGCTCTTGGACATACATGGGCGACGGCTTGTGGATCAAATCACCAACATCTGCACCCCGATAGCGCTCAGTTCCGCCGATTACACCGCTTTAGACTCCATCGACCACGATCATAAATACGCGGAACTCCTCAAACGTTACAGGCCAATCACGCTTCCATTCTCATCGGAACGCATTCAATTGCACGACGTACGCCATTACCTGGAAACTACAGGACCGCCACTCTCCTGCCGCGCGAGGCCGATTCCACTGAAATTCTATGCTCTCGCAAAGATGGAGTTCCAGCGAATGTTAGATGCGGGAATTTGTCGGCCGTCTCGAAGCCCATGGGCAAGCCAATTGCACATAGCGGTCAAGAAAAACGAGGATATACGCCCATGCGGTGACTACCGACCTCTCAACTCCGTCATCCTTCCGGACCGATACCCGTTGCCTAGGTTGACGGACTTCCAACTCATAATGCAGGGAAAGGGCATATTCAGCAGATTGGATCTCGCCAGGGCATATCATCAGATCCCGATGGCACCGCAGGACATCCACAAAACGGCAATAATTACTCCATTTGGGTTATACGAGTTTACTCGAATTACATTTGGCTTGCGAAATGCCGCGCAAACGCAACAACGGTTCGTCAACTCCGTTTTCGGCGGCTTGGAGTATGTCTTCACGTACATTGATGATATGTTCATCGCATCTTCGTCCCCAGAAGAACATCACAAGCACCTGGAAGAAGTTTTTAGACGGCTTCAGACAAACGGCATCACTATCAACTTGGAAAAGTGCGAATTTGGTAAGAACGAGCTGGTGTTTCTGGGGTACCATGTTGACAGTACGTGTATACGACCACCTCAGGATACAAAGCGGCGTCCCTGCCTGCCGCGTGCAGCCACGGTACAAGCGCCACTTACACAAATGCTTCAGGGCGCCAAGAAGAAGGATCGAACCCCCCTCACATGGTCCACAGAAGCACAAGCCGCCTTCCAACGTTGCCGTAAAGCTCTTGCGGAGGCAGCTTTACTCACTCATCCGTCGCCAGACGCTGAATTAACTCTTATGTGCGACGCATCAAATACAGCAGTTGGCGCTGTCCTCCTTCAAGTAGTCGACAAAAAAGCTGAACCACTCGGATACTTCTCAAAAGGTCTGACGCTGGCCCAACAAAGATACAGCACATTTGATAGGGAGCTGTTGGCTATTAAACTGGCGATCATCCATTTTCGCCGTTTTGTGGAAGGTCGGGCGTTTGTTATCTTGACCGACCACAAGCCCCTAACATATGCCTTCCGGAACTCAACCTCATCCACCGAAACACCGCGCCGTCAACGTCATCTGGACTTCATTGCCCAATTTTCCACCGATATTCGCCATGTGAAGGGTGAAGAGAACGCAGCAGCTGACGCACTTTCTCGGGTTTCAGCAATCACAAGCTCAGCAGTGTTGGCCTACGCTGCCATCGCAAAGGAGCAAAGCAACGACCCGGAACTGCCGAAATTAAAGTCGGTGAATCAGAAATTAACTTGTATTAACATTGTTCTCCCAGAATCGCGGTCGGCTGTCCACTTCGCCTAACAACAGATCAGGGCCGGCAATTCGAATCCTCCTTGTTGCGGAGGCTTGCTGAGCTTATAGGATGCAACCGCGTTCATACCACTGCCTATCATCCACAAGCGAATGGTATAGTGGAGCGGTGGTACCGAACGCTCAAAACGGCACTCATCACTCATCTGCCCCAAAACTGGATTCAAGCACTTCCAGCTGTGCTACTCGGTCTCCGTTCAATGGTGAACGAATCTGGTACATCACCGTCACAACTGGTTTATGGAACTGAACTCCGTCTTCCAGGAGATTTTTTGTCAGCGCCTAGCAAAGTACAGGAACCAATCGTTTTTCTTCAGGATCTGAGGGAAGTACTTCAGCGAACATCCCCTGCTTTTGCAACACACCAGACAAAAACAATATTCGTACCAAAGGACCTCAGCACTGCCTCCCACGTATATGTACGCACCGACCACACCCAACGACCATTGCAGCCAGCATTTACCGGACCATACCCCGTCCTGGACCGTCGCCCACATGCGTACAAACTGGCTTTGCCTGGAAGGGAGGCATACGTGTCCATTTAACGCATAAAACCGGCTTACCAACTATCCGCTAAAGAAAATTCATCGCCACCCCAGGCACCGGCTCCACTCCCAAGCAACAAGGTCTCAGACGCATCAGTGATCACCAAGCGTTCCGGACGGATAATCAAAGTTCCCGTGCACATCACTCAAGGGGGGGAGCCCTGTGACGTCCCCACAACACACACTCCACACGAACAGAGCCCGACAGCGATAAATTTTTCGTTAAGTCAGACATCTTCCTTCGAGCTGTCTAACAGCATTTTTCCAGCTCTTTCTTTTTGGCGTGGACACGACGGCGATAGGATCTCTGACAGCCTCGCTTCGGTACCGATGTACAAAAAATTATTATTTGTACATTTTTATTAAAACATTAAACAGTATTTAAAAATAAATAAATATTAAAACAAAAAAAATAAGATTAGTAATAAAACATTACATTGGTGACCCCGCGAAGAAGTGTTGCGTTATAAAATATTAATAACAATTTCACTCGCTGTACGTAAAACGCATCGATCGAAATGACTACCAAACACCACGAAGCGACACAAGCACAGGCTGAGACGGAAGCTTCGGGCTCACAGTCACTCGTCACACAGCCCCACATCTCTGGGCTCTCGGTTGCAGCGCGAATACCACAATTCTGACGCGATCGCCCATCTCTATGGTTTGCACAGCTTGAGGCTATCCTCGCCCCGTCCAGGCCTTCCGACGAAATCAAATTTTAATATGTCATCGCCAACCTGGAACGTCGTGACTTGGAGCAAGTTTCGGATATTCTTTTATCGCCGCCGGCGACGGAGAAATTTGGCACGGTGAAAGCAAGACTCCTCAAGGTGTACGAAGAGAGCCAAGAGCTACGACTCCAGCGGCTGGTCGAAGGCATCGACCTGGGCGATTCACAGCCCTCACAGCTACTTCGTCGGATTAGGGTTCTCTCCGGTTCTTCAGGCGCACCCGACGCCGTGCTGCAGGTACTCTGGCTCTCAAAACTGCCGTCCCACGTGCGTGCAGTACTATCCGCAGTCTCAGGTGATCTCAACAACCTCGCTCAGATCGCCGACAAGGTAATAGGCCACTGTCATCCAACGACCACGCGAGCAGCGACCTATCATGCTACTCCCAAATCAAATCAAACACCGGCTAGCACCAACGCAATCCACCACCGGCTGCACTAGAAGATAGATCTGCACATCGCCATCCCTCTCGAATAAGCACTTCAGACAGTCGCTCACGTCCAACGAGTCGAGACCGCAGAAACCGGGCGAGAAACAATGGATGCTGATGGTATCATCAACGCTTCGGCCCTCAGGCGCGCAAGTGCTCACTTCCGTGCACATTCGCGCAGGGAAACGCCAATCAGCAACATTAGTGGAGGAGTCTACGGTTGCTGGTAAGTCTCGTCGCCTCTTTATTGTCCATCCCTTTCTAGTTGATAGCGGTGCTGCTATTTCGGTTTTAGCCGTCAAGCCCAACGACAATCTACCTCAACAGCCGTACGTATTGTACGCGGTCAATCGCACCAAAATAAGCACGTTCGGAACAGTTACGATGGAATTGGACCTAGGACTACGCCGCGTCTTTCGGTTGAAGTTCGTTCGCGCAGCTGTGCCGCACTATTTTGGGAGCCGACTTTCTTCACCACTTTCGTCTGCTCTTGGACATACATGGGCGACGGCTTGTGGATCAAATCACCAACATCTGCACCCCGATAGCGCTCAGTTCCGCCGATTACACCGCTTTAGACTCCATCGACCACGATCATAAATACGCGGAACTCCTCAAACGTTACAGGCCAATCACGCTTCCATTCTCATCGGAACGCATTCAATTGCACGACGTACGCCATTACCTGGAAACTACAGGACCGCCACTCTCCTGCCGCGCGAGGCCGATTCCACTGAAATTCTATGCTCTCGCAAAGATGGAGTTCCAGCGAATGTTAGATGCGGGAATTTGTCGGCCGTCTCGAAGCGCATGGGCAAGCCCATTGCACATAGCGGTCAAGAAAAACGAGGATATACGCCCATGCGGTGACTACCGACCTCTCAACTCCGTCATCCTTCCGGACCGATACCCGTTGCCTAGGTTGACGGACTTCCAACTCATAATGCAGGGAAAGGGCATATTCAGCAGATTGGATCTCGCCAGGGCATATCATCAGATCCCGATGGCACCGCAGGACATCCCCAAAACGGCAATAATTACTCCATTTGGGTTATACGAGTTTACTCGAATTACATTTGGCTTGCGAAATGCCGCGCAAACGCAACAACTGTTCGTCAACTCCGTTTTCGGCGACTTGGAGTATGTCTTCACGTACATTGATGATATGTTCATCGCATCTTCGTTCCCAGAAGAACATCACAAGCACCTGGAAGAAGTTTTTAGACGGCTTCAGACAAACGGCATCACTATCAACTTGGAAAAGTGCGAATTTGGTAAGAACGAGCTGGTGTTTCTGGGGTACCATGTTGACAGTACGTGTATACGACCACCTCAGGATACAAAGCGGCGTCCCTGCCTGCCGCGTGCAGCCACGGTACAAGCGCCACTTACACAAATGCTTCAGGGCGCCAAGAAGAAGGATCGAACCCCCCTCACATGGTCCACAGAAGCACAAGCCGCCTTCCAACGTTGCCGTAAAGCTCTTGCGGAGGCAGCTTTACTCACTCATCCGTCGCCAGACGCTGAATTAACTCTTATGTGCGACGCATCAAATACAGCAGTTGGCGCTGTCCTCCTTCAAGTAGTCGACAAAAAAGCTGAACCACTCGGATACTTCTCAAAAGGTCTGACGCTGGCCCAACAAAGATACAGCACATTTGATAGGGAGCTGTTGGCTATTAAACTGGCGATCATCCATTTTCGCCGTTTTGTGGAAGGTCGGGCGTTTGTTATCTTGACCGACCGCAAGCCCCTAACATATGCCTTCCGGAACTCAACCTCATCCACCGAAACACCGAGCCGTCAACGTCATCTGGACTTCATTGCCCAATTTTCCACCGATATTCGCCATGTGAAGGGTGAAGAGAACGCTGCAGCTGACGCACTTTCTCGGGTTTCAGCAATCACAAGCTCAGCAGTGTTGGCCTACGTTGCCATCGCAAAGGAGCAAAGCAACGACCCGGAACTGCCGAAATTAAAGTCGGTGAATCAGAAATTAACTTGTATTAACATCGTTCTCCCAGAATCGCGGTCGGCTGTCCACTTCGCCTAACAACAGATCAGGGCCGGCAATTCGAATCCTCCTTGTTGCGGAGGCTTGCTGAGCTCATAGGATGCAACCGCGTTCATACCACTGCCTATCATCCACAAGCGAATGGTATAGTGGAGCGGTGGTACCGAACGCTCAAAACGGCACTCATCACTCATCTGCCCCAAAACTGGATTCAAGCACTTCCAGCTGTGCTACTCGGTCTCCGTTCAATGGTGAACGAATCTGGTACATCACCGTCACAACTGGTTTATGGAACTGAACTCCGTCTTCCAGGAGATTTTTTGTCAGCGCCTAGCAAAGTACAGGAACCAATCGTTTTTCTTCAGGATCTGAGGGAAGTACTTCAGCGAACATCCCCTGCTTTCGCAACACACCAGACAAAAACAATATTCGTACCAAAGGACCTCAGCACTGCCTCCCACGTATATGTACGCACCACACCCAACGACCATTGCAGCCAGCATTTACCGGACCATACCCCGTCCTGGACCGTCGCCCACATGCGTACAAACTGGCTTTGCCTGGAAGGGAGGCATACGTGTCCATTCAACGCATAAAACCGGCTTACCAACTATCCGCTAAAGAAAATTCATCGCCACCCCAGGCACCGGCTCCACTCCCAAGCAACAAGGTCTCAGACGCATCAGTGATCACCAAGCGTTTCGGACGGATAATCAAAGTTCCCGTGCACATCACTCAAGGGGGGGAGCCCTGTGACGTCCCCACAACACACACTCCACACGAACAGAGCCCGACAGCGATAAATTTTTCGTTAAGTCAGACATCTTCCTTCGAGCTGTCTAACAGCATTTTTCCAGCTCTTTCTTTTTGGCGTGGACACGACGGCGATAGGATCTCTGACAGCCTCGCTTCGGTACCGATGTACAAAAAATTATTATTTGTACATTTTTATTAAAACATTAAACAGTATTTAAAAATAAATAAATATTAAAACAAAAAAAAAAAAAGATTAGTAATAAAACATTACATCATCATTCATAAATAAATCACCAATTTCATTATGTGTATCAATCCCATGTGATGATTCTTCAATATCATTATTCACGACTGCGTGCAAAAGCAAATCATCAAATCCATCATTGGAATCGAAAAAATCTCTCGTGTCTACAATTTCAGTCATTTTCGGAGTTTGTTTTGGCTGCACAAATTTAGAGTTTCTGGGTTTACTTGCTGAAACTATCCCCGTCGGTCTTCTTTTAACGTCTAGTGCACTGCACAAAGTTCTCAATTTTTCGTTGCGGCCATTTGCTCTTGATATATCATCAGTTACAATTGCCCTAACATGATTAACTTGGTCAACTTGGTGTAGAAAGTTTCACGAAATTTACTATCACATCGTAAGCAACCCTTCAAGTGAACAGCAAGACATCAGGTGAATTAAATAAAACACGATAAACTGAGTTCAGTCTCACTTTTAAGCTTTGCACCGTCCACAATACTGAGCAGACAAAAAAGTATCGTGCCTGTAGCTAGCTAAAAATGGAAGAAAAGAGGAAAAGATAGAAAGAGAAATAAAACCTAATACCAAAGATAGGACAGAGAAATGAAGAAGAGACAGGAAAGATAAAAAAGAAATGTGTTCAAAACATATGCCTTTATCACCAGAAGAGACCGGCTCACGGAGCTAAACTACCTACGCTTAACCGATCGTAGCCTAACTGCCTTATATCTATACGTAACCTAAGTCTAATCTAACTTAAAACTACCTTGCTCAGCGCGATTTAAAAGTGCCGAAAGTGCACTAGTTGGCACTAGTCTTTAAAAAGAAAAAGATCAAGTAGAGCAAAAAAGAAAACATCAGTAGAACAAACAGCTGCGACTCGAAGGGGGCTGGGGGGGGGGGCATTTTTTTTGGCAAGCATTTTTTTTGTCTCCAGATTATAAATTCTGGATTAACAGCGTGAGCCCAAGGCATGGAGGCGAACGGGCAGTCCGATCGCCTAGAAGCGGACGGGGGAAACTTTCAACCGGTGGCAGAAGTTTCACACCACCAACCAACGGTGCCCCAAGAAGCACGAAAGGAGAAGAAAAAAACGCATCTCCACAACATTTTCATATGTGTCGGATGGTAGGGAGGGGAGATTCGCTATAAGCAGCATCAGCTTTGAATCAATGCCCTCCGATACAGAAGAAGAAGAAGTGGAGGCCATAATCCGCGCTAAGCAAACTGAAGTCTCTAATCTGAGAGAGGAGACTGACAAACTCCTTCAAGAGATCAGAGAGCTTCGAAGAATAACTCTCGAAAGGAGAAGGAAGGAGGAAGAGGAAGCTGTTCTACAACTCGGGCAACAACAAGAAAAGTTGCCCGAAACGAGTCAACTGCAAAAGCAAGTGCAGCAAGAAGCTAAACCAACAGCCAGCAGCTCAGCAACATCAGCAAAAGCAGCAACAAAAAACAGCAGCTCAGCAACAACAGCAGAAGCAGGCGAAGACATCCCAGCAACAACAGCAAGCAGCAACGCAACAACAACAGCATCCAGCAGTACACCAGCAACAGCCACAGCAACAGAAGAAAGAAAAAGTACCACCAATTAACCTGTACAAGGCGGACGTGATACAAACTGCAAAGGTATGTAGGAGAGCCATAGGTAGTTTTATTACAATTAAAAAAAACAGAGGATTCGAAAAGTACTCTATTAGCTGCAAGACAGTAGAGCATCATGAAGCTCTTAAAACATGTCTAAATCGTTCGACGATGGAGCTCTTTTCCTTCACACCAAAAGGAGAAAAACTTCAGTCGAGTTTATTAAAGATTGCCGCCCCGCTCGAAGCGGAGGAGATTTTCCAACTGCTCAAAGAGCAAGTGTGTGATGGTCTCGAGTTCGTCGGGGTCAAGCCCTTCACCACAGTCAAGGCAAAAAGAGAGGGACGGAAATTACCGTTCTTCATCGTACAGCTGTCACCCAATAGCAAAGTAGATAAGCTAAATGATATAAATACATTATTTGACTATGATTGCGTATGGGAAATTATTAGAAGGCGCGACGGCATTCACCAATGCGTAAGCTGCCAAAGGTTTGGGCACGTCGCGTCGAACTGCCAAATGCAGCCCCGATGCGTGAAGTGCAGTAATAACCACAAGGCGGAGGACTGCCCACTGGGGAAAGAGGGTGCAGCTGACAAAAGTCAGCTCAAGTGCGTACTCTGCGGGAAAGCGGGGCACACCGCTAACTATCAGGTTTGCCCTAAGTTCCAAGAGCGGAAAACAAAGATAGTTCTGCAGAAGCAGCCCCCAGTGAAAAATCCACTCGGGGCAGCCATAACCGTCACCCCTCAAGTGACTTACGCTCAAATGGCGTCTGGTCAGAGGAGCACGGGCAAGGAGCTACCGAAGGTAGTGCCGCAGCCTTCAGTGCCAAGAGCACACGATCCAACGCCCGATTGGAAATCCTCCATTGAAAGCCCTATGGATCGGTTAGAGGAGCAGGTAAGCCAAATTCTGGCGTTCCTGCAGAACCAAGCACGTCACCAGTCTTGATGGCTGCGCAGACGGAGAGCACATATAAGATCCTTGCAGTGAATGCAAATTCATTGATAGGGATCCCGCGAAAAAACGAGCTCTGTAGATTGTTGGACGATCACAGCCCAGAGCTATTTCTGATTAGCGAAACCAAGCTAAACCAGAGAGGCACATTGGAGCACAGTAATTATAATGTTATTAGAAGAGACCGGCCCAACTCCAGTGGTGGCGGAAGTGTTGCGATCTTCATTAAAAATAACATTAAACACAAAGTAGTGTATAGTAGTGAAGTTCGACGGTTTCAGGAGTTGGAGGCCTGCATCGTGTGCATTTCTCTCCGCATTGGAAAGAAGCTGTATGCGGTGTCGGTCTACTGCTCCGGCTCCCCTAGTTCCAAAACGACTATATCAGAGTTCAATTCACTCTTTCGATGTCTAAGACTGGACTCGGAGGAGAACCATTTCATTTTGGCCGGGGACTTAAATGCCCGACATGGATATTGGGGAAAAATAGTTTCCAATTATAGAGGGGACCAGCTTTACAACTGGTATTGCTTACACAGTGTCGAGTATAGACTCGATTTGAAAGCAACAGAGATCTCGTCATACCCCAGAAACGGTTCTTATCTGGATCTCCTGCTATTTGACGCAAGACTGCAGCTAACAAACGGTAAACTGTTTGAACACTTTCGTGTATCTCAGTGACCATTGCGGACTCAGTGCCGAAATCAAGATCCCAACGATATTGCGCAATTAGGAGAGTTTGTTAAACGTATCCCTACAATTACAGTAGGACACGCTGGACACGCTTCTCCAGACAAATGACGAGAGCAGTTTCCTCGAATGCGCTCCACATACCGTCCAATAGAAACTTCTCAAGCGAGGAGATTGACATGTATCTTATACAATTGGACGAGGCAATAAAACGAACAATGGACAGTACGATACAACGGTATACACGCACAAACAACGAAAACTTGTACCACAATGCGACAATAGACGCACTCCACCTTCAAAAAAGTAGACTGCTGTCAAGATTAAAAACCTTGTATAGACGGTTTACTGACAGACGAGATGAGGAAATTAGGACACTATAATCGCTCATTAAGAACCTTCAAGCACTAATTGTCCAAAATTACAGAGTTTCTGTTAACTTGCATTGGAACAATAAGATTCGGGCTGTAAGATCCAACAATCCTAGCATGTTTTATTAGCCCAAACCACGACCCGGAGAACTGTGTCAAATTTAGCAACCCGCAACTTCGAACTCAGCAGCCCCGGTTCCTCAATCAACTCCATCTCAACTGACAACTCAGCTGTTAATGCAGAAATCCGTCTATTGAGGGGGAAAATTAAGGAAATTGCGGCAAGCTGTGATTTCCTAGCTGAAAAATACGATGACCTAAACGCACACGTGAGAAAAAACAACGACCTTTTGGACAACATAAAAAAAACTAAATGAAATGAAAGAAGATAACAAAAAAAAGGTGTGATAATACAAAATATGCAAACACAAATCAACACATTGGAGCAACAAAATTTCAAAAACAATATTGAAATTAAAAACATTTCCCCTACTCCACAAGAAAATTTAATTGAGGTAGTAAAGGGAATAGGAAAAACTATAAATCTCGAGATCAACGACACTGATGGTACTGACATTTACAGAACAAAAACAAAAAACCCCGAACGGTCGACAATAGTGGCAACATTTGCATGGAACATTAAAAAAAATCAGTTTATGAAGCAAACGCGCTCCACTCGCTCGATCAAACTAAAAGCAGTACTGCAAAAAACCAACAACATTGCAAGCGCGAGCGCAACTTTGCCTGATGCTATAGTTTATGTGAACAATCAGCTGACAAAGCATAACAAGCACTTGATGTCGATGGCGAAGGAGAGAGCGAGACAGGAGAACTGGAAATTTGTGTGGGAGAGTGCGGGAAGAATACTGGCTAGACAGAATTAAGGTGCGCAACCGATGTTGATAAGTTCTGCTGACGATGTTAGCAAAATCAATCGCACTCAATAACTGTATTGTGTGTAAGCAAAACGAAATGCAACAATATAACACCAAAACGAATAATTTGAATTTGATAAATTGAATTGTAGGGTAATGAATGGTTTTAGTGACATCACATAGATGAATTGAATGAAAACAAATGTTGCTATCTTGGGATATATCGACCACCAGGTTACATCAAAAAAACGTTTATTGAAGAATTCGGAGAAAAAAAGGACCCATTGTGATAATGGGTGATATGAACATCAATGTGAATGATGTGGATTTGTATGGTGTAAAAGAATATCTTGAGATGCTGGGGATGCTGCATTGGGATTGAGAAATGTGATCACGGAGTTTATCAGGATCGAAATCAACGATTGACCACATCTTGACTAACGATATTCATAACCAAATCAATTCTGCAGTAATTGAAAATTGTATCACCGACCATTATCCAATCATATACTTCCCACCAATGCAAAAATCTTCTGTTAATGAAAACGCAGTCAGCTTGTCCTATATATCTAACGTAAAGGTTAACGAATTGATAATAGAAACGAATTGGGATGAAGTCATTAATGAAAGTGATGCTGTTTCACTTTATTCAAAATTACTTGAAAAAATTAATTATATTTATGATAATACGATTTCTATCAAGCATTTAAAAAACAAAACAAACGATCCTGAGTTGATCGCCAAATGTAAAAAAAGGGACGATCTTTAGAGGAGGTGGAAGAACAACAGACTAAATAATAGCTATGAACTGGAATATAAAGCATTCAGACACAAACTGAAGAAGGAAATAACGGCAAAAAATCCTTTTTTTTATAAAAGCAAGTTCAACCAAATCAGATCTGATCCCCGCAAAACCTGGAGTTTCATAAACGAGATACTGGAAAGGAAAAAACTTGGAGTTGATGAAACTATCACAAAGAACTTCTAGCTAGTTCGAACCCTAGCTAGTACATTTGCAAATAGTTTTAGCACTCAAATAAAAAACATTATTCATCAATGTGACGCTGTTACTTCGACACACACAAGCTCAACATTAGCTAGATCAATGTTCGTAAGAGAAACAAGTTTCCCAGAAATAAAGAAATAAAAAGACACGCCAATATATTTGTCCTAATTCTGTGCAAATTCGTGAACCTGAGCATTAATCAAGCAAAGATCCCTGAAACCTTGAAAACTGCCGTCGTCAGGCCGATTTATAAAGGAGGTACCAAAACGTAACTCAACAATTACAGGCCAATTTCAATATTGCCTATAGTAGAAAAGTGTCTCGAAGAAGTCATGACAAACAGGCTACAGGATTTTATCGGCAAAAAATCGCTGATAAACACAAGCCAGTACGGGTTCCAGAAAAATAAGAGTACTGGTAAGTTGTTAGGGGAATTCGCTAATTGTATCAATGAGAGCCTAAATAAAAGCCACCATGTCTTAGTGATATTCGTTGACTTCAGTAAGGCTTTTGCTACACTGAACCACGATAAGCTAATCGAAGCACTAGAACATATTGGAATAAGAGGACTAATGGCAGATTGGCTAAGAGAATATTTAAGAAACAGACTTTTTAGCGTCAAAATCAACAATATATATAGTCAAAAGGAGAACTTTAAGTATGGAGTCCCTCAATGAGCTGCTCAGAGTCTTCAAAAATGCAATACAGATGATACGGCGGTAGTGGTGCGCCATAGGTCCTTGCATACGGCAACAGAAATTATGCAAGAAGAGTTCGGCAACGCTGTGAATTAGTGCCATGATCATGGCCTAATGATCAATGCATCTAAAACCAAGATGATGCACATACGAAGTCCTCAGTGCAAGGCTACACACGGTAAAATTTACTTTAATAACGAATCTTGTGGTAGCTCAACTAGCTGTCCTATCGATATAGTAGAGACCTACAAATATCTCATGGTCACCATCGATTGCAATTTTCTTTGGGATGTGCACACCAATGGGTTGCGTGCGAACCTAAGAAAATCATTATACGCATTAACCCATCTGCAATACGACACTACAACGTCCGTACTTAAGCAGGTCTATTTCGCCTTAGTAGAATCCAAATTAAGGTACGGAATAAGAAATTATTACTCAACCAGCGTAATGTTCCGGAACTACAACGATTTAAAGTTCTTCGATTGGAAGACATCTTTAAGATGACCCTTATACTGGAGTACTACTATAACAATCGGTTTATCATACCAATTCAACATGAGATCAACACCAGAAGACGGGCATGCTTGAAGAGATGCTTGAAGAACCCAGATTCTACAACAACTACGGGAGAAAACAGTTGAAATGCAGTGTACCTGAAGTTCTAAGCACACTTCCACAGGAATTAAGACACATAGAAAACTTCAAAACTAGAAAAAACATATAAAACATTTTTTTATAAACAATAATTTAAACAACTAAATTTTTAAAACTTCTATTTTTTTTCCTCTTCTATTTACTGTTAAACTAATAAATAGAAAAAATTGTAACAAAGCTTACTTTATCTAAAATTACCTGTAACGAACTCTGAAACACAATCTTCTGCAGAAAAGCTTTGCAGAAACATATAATCATTGTAAAATGTATTTTGAAAATAAAATGAATTAAAAAAAAAAGAAGACATGCAACAATGGCGATCTGAGAACTTCGGCTTTGTCGTGTTCAATGAAGATAACATGGCAGATAATGTCATCGTCGACGAAGGGGTTCATCCCCCGTTCATAGCGAAGACAGAGCTCCAAGCGGTCTTCGAATCACTTAAGAAGAAAAAGTCAGTTGGAATCGACGGGATCTCGAACATTGTGCTAAGACATCTCCCCCTAGATGTGGTTAATGTGTACACTATCCTGTTTAACAATGCTCTGAATTATGCACATTATCCGGAGCATTGGAAAACTGCGATTGTGCAACCCATATCCAAGCGAGGAAAAGATTCTTCGAATCCGTGCAACCTCCGGTCAATTAGTCTCCTTCCGAACATCAGCATGGTATTTGAGAAGGTGATAAATAGAGCTCTGGCCAACTGGACAGAGGACAAACATAGAATTCCGGATGACCAATTCGGTTTCAAAGCGGGGCATGACACTACTCATGCCGCGCCGAAACTGGTGTCGGAGATCCAATGGAACAAGAGCCAGAAACAATGTGCCTGCCTGATTGACCTGGAGAAGGCCTTCGACACCGTATGGTTAGAAGGACTTTTTTACAAGCCCAATGGGATAGGCATTAGTAAACCACTGCTGACCTACTGTTTAACATGCTTACCGGTAGAAGGTTCGTAGTCAAGAATGGCAATGTGACCTCTGCAGGTATCTTTGAAGTAAAAAATGGTCTCCAACAAGGTGCCGTTAATTCGCCGATCCTGTTCAACATTTTCTTGAGCCATCTGATAAGTTCAGTCACGTAATTGCGTACGCCGACGACTTGATGGTGTACAGATCAGGTAAAAAGATCGAGGACATCACTACTCTCGCGCAGGGTGACTTCGACTCATTCATGAGGAGTTGCGATGGCTGGAAGTTGAATATCAACTTACAGAAGTCGGAAACCATACTGTTCTGGAACCCGTTGTATAAGGCTTCAGCGGATACAACAAAGAATTGGCGAATGTTCTTAATTGTTGGACGTCACTACCCCAATCCTTAATACCACGAAAGGGTACGTTATAACGGCTTCGTCCCCCCAGAAGCTTTCTTCCATTTCGATAAGCACGGTCTGATACAAAATGAAAACGCGGTACCGCTCCTCTTCCACATCGCCCGTTCGACTGTGGATGGGCGACTCAAACACGACCGTTCCGTCGCACAACGAGCTGACGAGGGTCTCCTCCGGTTCAGTACGGCGGTGTCAAGGCGAGATGTTAGGGATGTTGCAATGGAACACCGAAGATTCTGGTTGCTGTGCAGAACAGTTGGAACTCCATCATCGAACCCTTTAGGCCCAGGTTGGAAAGAGAAACTTGCTGCGGATTAGTTCAGCTGCAACCTATGGCTGACTACATATCTTAGGTAGTTTTTTAAGGTAGTTTGTAAGTTGTATAAATGTAAATAAAAAAAAAAATTGGTATACACATTTGTACACCTGTGTGTACTTATGTATGTGTATACCCTTGTAAGTAGTTTAAGTACATACACATATATGTGTGCGTATAGACTTATATGTACATGTATATATGGATGCATGTTTAGTTTAAGGTAGTTTAAGTTATTTTAAGGTAGTATGTAAGTAAGCATATAGGTTTTAAATAAAATCTGTCCAGTTATTAGGTTTTTTTTTAAGTTTTCTTAATTTCAAATTGTACAGTCTAAATCATATAATTTTAATCATATGCAACGTTAGGTTAAGTCGAAAGACATAGTTTAAGATTAAGTTTAGCTTAGAGTGCCCGCCTAGGGCCAGTAAGTTAGAAGTAGTAATACTGTTCGTTTAAGTAGTTATAAGCACTTTTGTCTAGTATTTAAGTTATGTTATAAATTTATGTTAATAAAACTGAATTGAAAATGAAAAATGATGTTTGTTGTATTTGTCACCAACAGAAAAGACACGGAGTGTAAACGGGCGGCCCTATTTGTTCGACAATATATGTATGTAAGTAATTTAGTGTGTTGGATTTATTTGGTTTCGTTTTGTATCCAGCATATAATTTCCTTTTTTATGTATTTAAGTTAGAGCACGTATATATACACATATGCAAACGTATATTCAGTTACGCACTATATCAAGAATCTGCCTATGAATCTTTTCAAAATACTTGTTTATTTAAACTTCTTCCTTTTCTTATCGATGGTTTCACCTAAATGGTTTAATTTGCTTACTAATTCGTTTATCTTGTCTTCATGGGAATAATAACTATTGTGCAATGGTTAATTTTGTTCATTTAATGATTTCATTATGACAATTTGAGATTTCAGACTTTCCAAATTTTCATTGTTGCTTTGCATTATTCTTAGCAGCGGTACTGCATTTTTGCCTTGTATCAGACCGTGCTTGTCAAAATGAAGGAATGCTTCTGGGGGGACGAAGCCATTATGACGTAACCTTTCATGGTACTGAGGATTGGGGTAGTAAGCCCCGAGATCAAGTTATTGATCGAGTTCATCGCTCTGGCAGTATGACCTCGAATCATCATCACCAGAAAATTGTCCACTATAGGAGGGACACTATCTTTTATGACGTTTAAATATTCATTATTACTAAGTCCGTCTCCCCGTCGTCGTTGTTTCGAAGAACACCTGCTTCGTCAACTGGGCCGTTAGGACTTGTACAATCGATCGATTCCCTTGTCCTCCAGCTGGTCGTTCGTTTTTCTCCATGTGTCTTCTGATTGTCCTCAATGGTCAGTTGACGTCTTGGAAGGGCTGTACTCTGTAGCTCCTCATCATCTATATCTGAATAGATTGGCTGGGTAACCTTCAGTTCTCGTCTTCGGCCCTGCTCAGATGGAGGAAAAGAGTCTCCTTTCCGGTGCTTATCCTGCGGATAATCCACAGGTGGATCATCGAACAGGTCCGTCAGCTGTTTGAGTACTGTTACCACCACATGTCGCGTCACTCGTCGGGTCGTCGTCTCCATCAACGGGAAGCCCTATGAAATTGGGCCTGTGTATTTCCTTGTGCCGTGATTTTCATCTTCGCTGTCCGACATTTTGTGCTGTTTGTTGGTTTTTAGTTGTACTAATTCTTTATTGAGTTGTTATAAACGTAATTCAAAATTTTGTTTATGTAAGTTTAAAAATGTGTTAATATGCCTTAAAAATGCAATGTATGTGTACAAATTTGATAAATGTTTGTATTAATAGGAGTATTGTGAAATTTGTTTGTATGTTAAATATAGTAAAATAATTTTTGTTTGTTGTGTAAGGTTTGACTTATATAAAATTAAAATGTATGGAAACTTATATGAAAACTGTTGTTTGTTGTAGATTTGTGGTTGTATGTTAGTGAACTATGTTTTACTTAAATGTGTATTGTATATACTGCCTTTGTGTCTGTAGGAAAGAGAGTTGGTCTTACGACTACCACTCTAGGGGTTTACACTTTGACAGTTATCGGAACGCCACTTTTGACTGTGACTAATTCTTCGGATACTTTATGAGTGCTGGTAATCAAATCCAACCACAACTATCAACGGTCTGAACCATTATAAAGACTGGCTGAGATTTCAGATAAAGATCTCCCATGCAGGAGTTAAGCTTCCAGGCTCAGTGTCCACACCTCACGAAGAACAGTCAACACTTTGGCCTTCCCACTCGCTCCGTTGTTTGACTCTTCATAGACCTCCGACTACCTCACGAGATCCACTGGCTTATGGCCTGAGCCGTCTTCAGTACCTGACTAGACGAAGAACTTTAACAGCTTTGAACACTTAGAGAGAGATAGAACAGTACAATTTAATAGAGCGAAGAAAGCTATGCTGAGGCAATCCCGAGTCCAGGGTGATGATCTTCGGAAAGAGAGAGGAGAAATCATCGCTCTGAAGTCAAGATAATGCCTCAATCCGGTGTTTGAGAGATACGTCAGACGCTGGTTGTTACCGCGTATACCGGCTCAGGTTACGTAGGGCGACATTTTGTTGCAGCAGGCTAAGCGGGTAGCTTCAGTGTCGAGGAGGAGGACGGCGGCACGCTTGTGGTTGCACGCCTCAGCTCGTCGGACGGGGTGCTTCTTGTCCCCTCCCTCGTACACTATCCATGTGCAGACAAAAAAATATCGTGCTTAGATAGAAAGAAAAATAAAGCCGGAAGGACTTTCCAATAAGACACCATGTAAACAAAAGAAAAATGTGTAATTGGCTGGAAAACACGAATCTGTAACTCTAACTAGAAACTAATATTAACAATTAAAGTTGAAATTTGCAAATCTTAAAATGCTTTTTTCAGTATTTGGACATACAAGAATACATACTTCTGGCGTTTATTGATTAATTAAATATTCTCCTTCATATGAAACTAAAGTTATATCCAGAAAATGTAAATAAATAACGAAATAATGCATTTTAATTTGTTGATAACTTTTTCAATTGCACTCTACATTATTTTCTTTTTAGTTTGCGTGGTAGCTTATTGGAAAGTCGAGCCATAAGGGGAAACAAATCAAAAAAGCTTTATATGAGGATGATTTATATGATGATTTAACCCTGACTTAGGGCTACGGACGTCACACCACATGTAGAGACTCCCATATTAACGGAGTCTGCTACTCACAGTTTTGACATCCCACGTCGTACTGCGCGAAGCACCTTGCTGTTGCTTGCCTTGCTGTGGAAGAAAAATAGCAATTGTGGGGAACAATCCCGTCACTTGACTTGTATTTTGTTGTCGTGTGTATGTTTGTTGTATTTGTCATTAGCAGAAAAGACACGGCGTATAAATGGACTGCACTTTTGTTCGACAATATATGTACATATGTAAGTAATTCAGTGTGTTGGATTTATTTGGTTTCGTTTTGTATCCAGAATATTCCTTTTTATGTTTTGTATGTTTACTTGCGTAGACCTTTATGTATTTAAGTTAGAACACTGCACCTTTATATGTATATATATACATATGTAAACGTATATGCATTTACACACTATAGATTCTTATATATGTATGTGCATATATGTCCGTGTATTGGGGTACACGCCCTTTATCTTTTTTTCTGCGGAGATGGTTTTATTATGGTTCTAAGTCGGGAAGTTACTGAAAAACAAACAAAATATTCCGCACTCGACTTAAAAAACTTCCGCCGTGTTTCGCACTTCGATCACCAGTCTCAATTTCTCTCAAATCCGATCGTGATCATACGGTCACGATCGCAAATCGTCCTTGACCCTGATTTTTTTTTTAATTCATTAATTCATCGGAAACTTTCGTACTAGACAAAAATGCTTAAAACTAGTTGGACTAACAGTTTTACTATTTCTAACTTACTGGCTCTCGGTGTCCACTCTAAGATATTTATATAAAAACTACAAGCTACCTTAAAATAAACTTGAACAAATCTACATATATATGCACATACATATGTGCATACCATTTACAAATATATATCCAATGTATCCTTATATACAGTAAATGCATATATGTATACAAATATATATACACATGTATCATTATATACAGTAAATGCATATATGTATCCTGTTGTATACATCTTAAATACTACCTTCGGCCATAGGTTGCATCTGATGGATTTTGAAGTTATCCACTGCAAGACAGTGACCGACTGCGCCGCTGTACTGAACCGGAGGAGACCCTCCTCGTGTTTGAGTCGCCCATCCACAGTTGAACGGGCGATGTGAAACAGGAGCGCACTCACACTTATGTTAGTGTGTGAGCCACGGAAAAAAAAACGTCTGGTTATGTTCCCAATGGGGAGCCCGTCGAGTCAACAGCAATGGCTCTACCGATTCAGCTGACTGCTGCTTTTAAGAAACTCGCGACACTTGCGCTACTTGAGTATTGCGATTAACGTTTATTATTTTTGTTGAAAGCCGACTCACTCGAAACTAACACTTCACTGTTCAGAGGTCTGTGAACGAATGTGACCCTGATTCGTCCGTTAAGTGTCAATACAAGTGTAAACATCAAAATGATTACTTAACATCTATTTATTACTAAAATAAAATTTCATTTGTTTCGTAGGATTCGTTGACGCAAATGGAGAATACACACCAAGAGGATCCAAAGAAACATTATTAAGTTGAGTGCTTCGTGTTTATTCTTTCATAGTCATTTGGATTTGGGGATGACACCAAATGTTAAGTGTGATTTATCTTTTCTTTTATTTTCAGGATCGAGGGCTGGGCAGGGGTAGTGGACAGAGCCCAAAAGGAGGGTTCACTTTTCCTCTTTACAGTGAAAAAATGCGGTGAAGGCTGCAGAAACATCCTTCAATTCCTCCGCAAGCCAAACTGCATTCTTGCAATTGGGACAGTAAATCTCAAAAATACGAGTATAATGAATCTGCTTCATGAACATGTGCTTTGTTGGTTTGTTTGCCCCTCCTTAGGAACGAATTTTCAAATAAGAACTCTAATTAAGTATAACTTTTGACTTGATACCCATGGGATCGATAACCTGTTGCAATACTGTAATTAGTACTGATATTAGTACTGACCTGGTTTCGAATCAACCCTAGTGATGCCTTTTCATTTTTCTCATTTTCGAAGATTGTTTAGAATAGGAAAAAATTTATTTAGAATTGGGCTGTACAAGTAATTCTGTGAACAAAATGCAAAATATAATACAAGGAAAGTGGAAAAAATAATATCTGAGGATAATATGAATAATATGAATCACAATGTTTTCTATTTTTATATACAACACCTCACTTCTTTAAAAAGAGACAATATTATTGTTCCGTTACAAAATCCATACATTTTTTAAATTCGTGATACATAACAATAAACAGTTAATATTATTTGACAATATGCTTTTGTGTATTTGTCTAATTTCTTAAAAATATTCATCTATTTTCAGAGCTCTAGACGTTCTTTGTTATAATAATGCACAAGCTTTCCTCTTTCTATAACAGGGCTACGATTTTTTTGTTTAAACAATTTTGGAACAATACAATTCTTTTAATTTTAAACATCTTAATAATGACATATGTAATAGCAATTGTCAAGAGTATGGCAAAAGTTAGAAATCACCTCCTTGGACTTTTGTGGGTATTGGTTTTAATAAATTCTGAATAAAGCTTTCTTCATTTTTTAGTTCAATGCTTAGGTCAATAATATTCTTTAAGCCTCCTTTTATTTTTGTTAAGGGAACACTATTAGTTTTAATGTCATCTAATTTTGTGTTAAGATCTAAGTCAAAATTATATTTATCATTATTAATATAAGTAAGAGTATCATTGTCAGTGCTTCGATGTGTTTCTAGAATAGAAAATCTACAATCTGAATCTAAATATAGGATTCCAGTTCCTTGTATAAAAAATAGCTTTTCTTCGGTTTAATACTTACAATTGTATTTGCTTACGTCTTTAATTACAAAAAGATATTTGTTAGTATCGAGAGCATGACAAATTTCTGTATCTGGTTGAATTTAAAAACATTAACTGATCTACTCATATAAATGATCAAAATACAGTTATCGTGTATAATTGTGCTTTGTAAAACTAAGTTTTTACATATATAATATTCCATAATCTTTTTTTTTTTTTTAAAGGAAAACGGCTTGTATTATATCCGTTGCAATATCCAACGCCAATGTTTTATCCAGAATCAGCCTATGAATCTTTTCAAAATACTTGTTTATTTAAACTTCTTCCTTTTCTTATCGATGGTTTCACCTAAATGGTTTTATTTGCTTATTAATCGTTTATCCTGTCTCCATGGGGGCGAGATTCTGTGTGAATCAGGGAGAGCAACCTCCAAGACCGCTATACGTGACTCCGTTACACCCTGCACGAGGTGCCCCTGCTGTCAACTGAATATAGCGGATCTAGAGGGGAACAACTCAATAAAACCCGCAATTCCAGGTGTTAACAACCGTGCCTAGGAATGAATGGCATTGCGTTAGTATGTCTTCGAACGGTGAACTCCGGATACCTGAGGCAATCTGGTTTTAATATAAGCCCTCTTCACTGTATTTTTTTTTTTTTTTAGTTTCATTTTTATTTTTATAATTCATAACAAACTTAACTACTAGACAAAAATGCTTAAAACTAGCTGGGACGAACAGTGATATTATATTTTAACTTACTGGCCCTCGGCGGGCACTCTAAGCTAAACTTAATCTTAAACTATGTCTTTCGACTTAACCTAACAAATATTGTTTATAATATTTAAAAAAAATTATTATATTTAAAAAATATGTAATAAGAAAAATTGAAAAAACTTATTAACTGAACATTTGTGTGAAAATTATACTAACTTAAATTCTACCTTAAAATAAATTTAAATTAAAACTAAATAAAACTTAACTAGACTTACAAACTAACTTATTACCTACACTACATATATATACATACGTCTTGTATAAACAGCTATACAAAATCATGTACATATATGCATCTATATAATCTATATACAGTGGTATATACGTCCATATAACATGTATATAGACATAAATACCCTTTTAAGTTTTTTTTTTTTTTTTTTGTTTTTTTTTGTAAACTTATTCTACCTTAAACTACCCTAAGCTAAGTATGTAGTTCGGCCGATAGATTTCAATCAATCCGCTGCAAGACAGAGACCGACTGCATCCCATAAGGGGATCTGTACTACCTCTACCCCGGGTCTAAAGGGTTCGACGAGGGAGTTCCCTCACTCCCTAACCACCAGAATTTTTGATGTTGCAATCCAACATCCCGAACATCTCGCCTTGATACCACCGTACTGAAGCGGAGGAGACCCTCCTCAGCTCGTCGTGCGACGGAACGGTCGTAGTTGAGTCGCCCATCCACAGTTGAACGGGCGATGTGAAAGAGAAAAACCCTCTTCACTGTATACAGGGGGTGAGTACAGTGTGACATCTCCTTCCCCCATACTCGTGGGACCAAAATTGATCTAACTAACAAAAAAACCTCAAGGAACGCTGACGCAATCGAGTCGGGCACCAGCGACCTCCAAAAAACCGACTCTAAAAATAATGAACAGCCCTTAACGGAAGAGGAGGAAAACATCCTCCTATTATCCCCAGATAGGAAGACTTCGGATGCAGCTGGCAGTGAAGCAGTTGAGATCCGCTTTGATGACATCATAGTGGATGATGACTCCTGCTCCATTACCAGCTCATCCAAACACTCACTATCGTTCGTCACTTCCCTGCGCAGTAAAATACGCAACTGCAGACGGACGATCAGTAGGCTCAAGGGAAGGACGGAGCTCAGGGAAGAAGAAAGAACAAGACTTCAAAGAGCACTTGACATTCTCGAGGAATCCTCTGATGGGACGGATTGGCCATACGCCTTTCGCCCAACGGTGGATCCAAAGGAGGCGTCGGAGATCAAACAGCAACCAGCCGTTTGCTCAATGACCAATCCGCAGAAGGTCAAGAGTGACGAAGCACTGATGGGACCACCCCCCCCCCCCCCCCCCCCCCGAAGCTATTCGGCGCAGGCGAGGGGCGGAGTCACCTGTTGGAAGGTCTCCTAAGGAGGATGTCCTCATGGACTTGGCCATGACCCCTAAGCCGACCCCCGAAGATGAAGCTGGTAGGCCAAGCCTTACAGCGGACTCTGAAGGTAAAGCTAGGGACCAGCCAGCCTTGTCGACGGAGAATGTTGCCGGCAAGCCGGTAACCTCCTCTCACCCTCCCGAAAAGAAGGACACCTCACCAAGTACTTCAACTGAGGTAGCGAATTCCACACTGGACAGTGCAAAAACGGTCATAACCATAGACCACAATCCAGCGCCGAAAAACCCCAGCAAGTAACGCGCCAATGCCAAAAGGCTCGTTTAGTAGGTTGAAAGGTCGCGATCCTAAGTCCCTCTCGGAGAAGGAAAAGGGCAAACTCGCGAGAGCAGAAGCGACCATTCGATCTACCGCGAACGCATGGTGCAGAACAGGCGATAGTAAGCCAAGGATACCGACCTTGGTCGCTACTAGGAAGGTAGGCCAACACGCCACCTCCTCGAGAGCGACCAAGGAAGTAGGACCGAAGGCTGCGACGGGCCAGGCCAACGCCGACCCTGAACCAAACCCGGGCTACTCCGGGCAAGCTAAAGCTAATATAAAAAGGGGCCCAGTAGGCGTGGCATCCCCAAAAAGAGGAACGGCTAACTCCCTGGAAAGGAAGATCGGACACCTCCGTCCTACCTCAACCAAGGTTGTAGCCGGTAAACCAGCGACTGACGCAGAAAAGGTCCAGGCCTCTGCAGCAAGTCAACAATCCTCAAAACGGGGACGCCATGACGAGTCGCTAGCTTCAGACCCAGACTCCTCAAAAAGGTCAAAAAGACCAAAATACGCTGAAGTTGCAAAATACAGAGAAAGAGTCGCAGTGGTTGACTCCTTCAATGCGACAATAAGGAAACCCTTGAATGGCTTGAACAACTCATTGCCAAGACGGTTGCCCCATGGCCAAATGCCGACCTACGCGTCGTAGATAAAGGGGCAATCCTTAATATGACCAGACCCAAAGGCCGCATCCACTACCAGGGACCATACGTCCCGAAGGACTGGATAGAGCGCAGCCTACAGAATCTCAACCCAGACCTGCACAGTCAGGACTGGGAAATTATAGAGATGGGTGAACACACTGAGAACGGTATGGATGTGGACATACTGCTAAACCATAAATCGCTGCCACTGTTGCGTTTACAGGACTTGAAAGTCAGAGTGGGTATTACCCGCTGTAAACTGCGAATCCTGGCAACATGTAGCAAGAATGGTAAAGAACCTCCTGGCCGCCATGAAAGTGGAACAAATAAACCTACACCACAGTAAGGCGGCCAGCGCCAATCTAATCTTCCTCATCTCAACGGGGAAGATGGACATCGCCCTTGTACAAGAGCCATGGCTTTGCCGTGGTCGAGTACAAGGGCTGAACCATAAAGGAGTGACCACCTACTTCTCAAACCCAAACAGTAACGTAAGTAGGATAAGAACCTGTATTGTAGCTAGGAAAGAAATTAACCTATTCCTCCTACCCACTTTCAGTGACGAAGACCAAACTACGGTTAAATTTGAGCGCCAACATGATTCCCCGCTGCTGATGGCATCAACTTACATGCCATACGACGCAGCGAATAATCCCCCATGCGAGACAACAAGGAGACTTGTCAAAAAAGCCAGGAAAGAAAGATGGGACCTTATCCTAGGCTGTGATGCAAACGCACATCACACGGTATGGGGTAGTTCGGACTCAAATGACAGAGGTAACGATCTTTTTGATTTCATCCTTACAAATAACCTTAGTATCGAGAACATTGGTGACGAACCCACCTTCGTGACGAGCAATAGGCAAAAATATCAAATCCAACACTCTCTCAGTTAGCCACTGGAAAGTGTCAGGTGCCCCCTCATTCTCGGATCACAGAATCATAACCTTCACGGTTAACACTGTAGGACCAAAGCCCAGTAAATTCAGAAACCCCAAGAACACTGACTGGGGTAGATTTAGGTGTGAAGTCAGGCAACTCACTAAACACCTATCACAGAGATCAATCAGTAGCGTTGATGACCTAGAGCTCATGGCAAACGATCTCTCCTCATCCTTCCGAGTATCCTACGAGAAAGCCTGTACTCTAAGAACATCAACAAATAAGAAATCCCCCTCATGGTAGTGTAAAGACCTCCTAGTTCTAAGGAAAAAATCAAGAACCCTATTCAATGCAGCTAAAGCCTCCAGGTCAGTTAATGATTGGACGGCCTATAAGGATAGCCTCAGGAATTTTAAAAAAGCTGTAGCTATAGCCACAGTGACTCCTGGTGATCCTTCTGCAATGATATTGTAAAAACCTCGGAAACGGCCAGACTAAGGAAGCTTCTTTCAAAAAGCCCCACGATTCCGTGTTATATCAAGGACAATGGAGGTAACTGGACTCAGTCATCGTATGACACATTGCGACTTCTTCTGGAAAGTCATTTCCCGGGCAGCTCGCAAAGTGGACTCTCGACAGCTGTAGAGATCCCAGTTAGTGACAGCAATGTTCCGAGCAATATTGTCAGCGCAAGTAGAATCAGATGGGCTGTCGATTCCTTTGATTCGTATAAATCACCGGGAGTCGATGGAATCATTCCCATCATGCTGCAAACGACAAAAGACATTATTACTCCTATACTGGAAAAGCTATTCCACAGTAGCCTGGTCTATGGGTATATTCCGGCTGCATGGAGAGAAGTAAAAGTAGTGTTTATTCCCAAAGCCGGCAAGACCAGTCACTGCACGGCGAAAGACTACATACCTATAAGCCTTACTTCCTTCGTCTTGAAGACGTTCGAAAAGCTCCTCAATATCTACATCCGCAGTAGCTTCCCATCGCAAAATACCATCTCAAGGGCACAGCATGCGTATATGAAGGGCAAAGGCGTAGAACCCGCACTACACGAAGTGGTTAGTGTGATTGAAAAGTCCCTACATGCCAAGGAATATGCACTCGCTGCTTGCCTAGACATAGAGACCACGGCAATTAAGTCCGCCCTTGAAAAAGCCAAAGTGGAGCAATCACTTACTACAGTGATAGTAAGTCTGCTCAGCAAGAGAATCATTAATTCTACCTTAGGAGACTCCACAATTAAAGTTGCAGCTGCAAAAGGAACTCCTCAAGGAGGGGTTATTTCCCCTCTCTTATGGGTACTAGTAATTAAGGAAGTACTAGAAGAGCTCAGACTAACGGGAACCAGAGTAATTGCCTACGCTGATGACGTAGTGATTATAGCTCGCGGTAAATTTCTCCCGACTCCTAATATGGGAAATCCTGTGGTCTAGGAATCAACCCTCAAAAAACTGAGTTGGTACTATTCACCAACAAAAGGGTCAATTCACGCTTTAACCCCCCAACAATTGAAGGCACGACCCTCAATCTGGCGGATAGCGCGAAATACCTAGGGATCATCCTAGACAAGAAACTAACTTGGAAACTCAACATAATGGAAAGAGTCAAGAAGGCAGCTTGTGCCCTATACCTGAGCAACAGGATATATAAAAATGGGGTCCGAACCCCAAGACAATTCTGTGGATGTACACAGTGATTGTAAGGCCAATCTTGACATACGGCAGCGTGGTATGGTGGCAAGCCGCACTGAAATCCACCAACCTCAGACTGCTTACTAGAATACAGAGACTAGCATGTCTTGGAGTTACAGGCGCTATCTCCACTACCCCAACCGCGGGCTTGGAGGTACTACTAAACCTTCTCCCAATTGATCTTTACATGCAAGCTAACGCTGCTAAAAGTGCCATTAGAAGCATTCAATCAAAATGCTGGCTGTCAAGTACCACTGGTCATGCTAGTATACTGGAAAGACTACAAATAGAACAGTCCGAAAGTGACTATACACTACCTTTCCTCGACTTTGAAATACCCTTCAAATGCTATTTCCCGACGAGGGAAGAGTGGACCACAAAAGAACCCATCAAAAATTCGAGCATCCAAGTATACACTGATGGATCGAAGATGGAAACAGGCACAGGTGCGGGCATTTTCTCCGAATTGTTGAACATACGCTGCTCTATCAGGATCCCTGATTATGGCAGCGTCTTTCAAGCGGAGGTCCTGGCAGTCAAAGAAGCGGCCAGAATGATAACAATGTTGGAAATACCACCGGCTGATATTACCATTCTAATTGACAGTCAAGCGGCCATCAAAGCAATTTCGGCGAAAGAAATCAAGTCCAAGCTGGTCGCGAGCTGTCGCGAGGAGCTCAAAACTCTAAGCGTGCAACACACGATAACTCTATGCTGGGTCCCAGGTCACAAGGACATATCCGGCAACGAGGCAGCTGATGAACTTGCCAGAAAAGGGGCCGAAAAAGACCCATCCCAGGCAATTGAATTGATTCAACCACCACTGGCAGATGTCAGGAAGAAGGTGGATGATAAAATTCTAGAAATAACTAGAAACAGGTGGTTCAACCTTACCACCTGTAAGACTACCAAGATGCTATGGCCCGATATTAATAGAACTAAAACCGACAAACTCCTCCAGTGTGGCAAAAGCCTACTGAGGATGGTAGTCGGAGCTCTAACGGGTCATAACCATCTGAAATACCATGAAACTAAAATGGGAATATTCCATGACTGCATATGCAGAGGATGCGGCGATGTGGAAGAAAGAGAGGATACTCCTCACTATCTCTGCTACTGCCCAAGCCTCAGCCAACTGCGATTCAGGACCATGGGAGAATTCTTCTTCCATGACCTACAAGAAATCCATAACATCAGACTATCTAACTTTTTCAGGTTCATTAGGTTGTCGGGCTGGCTAGACGACGAGAGGTCAACAGCGAATACAACGTCTCGTTGAGTGTGATTAGGGTACAAGGAGGAACTCTTCCCCCTATGGGCAACACAATGGGTCCACACGGACCTAAGTGAGACGTGCTTCCGCACGTCTACCCACATTCCTATCCTATCCTATCCTGTCTCCATGGGAATAATAACTATTGTGAGATGGTTTATTTTGTTCATTTCATGATTTCATGATGACAATTTGAGATTTCAGAATTTCCAAATTTTCATTGTTGCTTTTCATTATTCTTAATACTTTTTCATAATCCATAATTTTCTTTGATAATTTTTTGTTGATATTCTCGGTCGCATACAACCTCAATATCTAAATCGCTTTCATCTTCAGAAGTTTCTCTTATTCTTTCTTGTTCCTTGGCTCTTTTTCAATTCTTTCACATTTCTCTGCTTAGCTTTTGAAGTGGATGTTTGAGTTGACATTGTTTGTGATAATTTTCGCGTCGATGCACTTTATTCCGGATGAAATAAATTCTTCCTTTACAAGTTTTTCGCTTGTAAGATCAAGTCCCGATAAAATAACTTTCAAAGGTCGCGTTTCCTTCCGAGAAAATGTGAAGAGTTCAATATTTAGTCTTTCCAAAGATGGATAAAGGTGGCTGGGTGCTGTGGGAATCGGGTAGGCACTGACTGGCGTCAACCTGGCGATGCCCAGTGTTGTAACTTTTTCTACACACCAATTGTGCTTATTTTACCTCCAAGTGGTAGCCATCGGGTACTGGTTGTAGTTCACCCGAGCTCAACTTGCCAAACTTATAAGTGCGACCTCTTGTCCTAGGGGTAACAAAAAAGGAACTGGCCCTCCAGGTTGGGGGTTGTGCCGTCGGGGTAACTGCCCGGCCACACAAAAACTTGCTAGTTACGAAGCAACAACAAGCCTCGGAAACGGATGATTTTACTGATGACGACCCCTGCAAACGATATACGGACAACGATCTTCGGATTTGTACGTGGAATGTAAGGTCCCTTTATAGGCCACGTGCAGCCGAAAAACTAGCGGAAGCCCTAGACTGCTGCAAAGCAGATATAACCGCCATCCAAGAAGTGCGATGGGATGGACCCGGCATAAGAAGGATGAAAAACTGTGATATATACTACGGTGATTGCTACAAACAACAAAAACAGCGCCTATTTGGATGTGGATTTGTCGTTAGAGGCAGACTTAGGCAAGAAGTCCTATCGTTCAGGTCCGTGAACGAGCGCCTCACGACAATTCGCATCCAGGCTAAATTTGCCAACATAAGCCTTATATGCGCACATGCCCCCACAGAGGAGAAAGATGATGACACCAAAGACAGGTTCTATGAGCTCCTGAACAAAACGTATGAGCAATGCCCTAGCTACGACTTTAAAATTGTCCTTGGCGATTTTAACGCAAAGCTAGGAAGAGCGAACATCTTTGGTAGTACGGTCGGAAAGCACAGCCTACACGACACCACATCCGATAACGGATTTAGGCTGATCGATTTTGCTGCGGGGCGAAATGTTGTAGTAGCCAGTACAAGATTCCCACATCTCGACATTCACAAAGGAACATGGCGATCTCCTGATCAATCAACCGTCAATCAGATTGACCATATTGCGATAGACGCAAGGCACTCCTCCAGTATCATAGATGTCCGAACGTTCCGAGGCGCCAACATTGATTCGGACCACCACCTTGTTGTAGCCAAGGTAAGGCTGCGGATATGCCGAACGCCGCCAAGACAAAGAAATACTGTGAGGAAGTTCAACGTCAGCCGGCTACAATCGCAAGAGATTGCCAAATCCTTTTCCGATCGTGTCTCCCTTAACCTCATAAGAAATCCTACGCCGCCAACATCAAGTATTGAAGACCAGTGGCAGCGTTGCCAAAAAGCCATCAGAGATGCCGCCTCTGATGTGCTGGGTTTCAATCCGCCACCACAACGAAACCCCTGGTTTGACAACGAGTGTCGGCAGGCGAACGCAGCCAAGCAAGAAGCATACAAAGCGGCACTGCAAAGAAGGACAAAAGCTGCTCGGGAGCTCTACGAGCAGAAGAGGAGAGACGAACACCGGCTTCTCAGGAGAAAAAAGAAGGAGCATGAGAAGCGCGCGATCGGCAGAATAGAGGAATATTACTGCAGGAATGAGGTGAGGAAGTTTTACCAAAGGGGAAAGTTAACCAGTCAAGGTTATAAAGTCCGAACCGAAGCCTGTAAGGATGATCAAGGGAACATCGTAGTAGAGTCACAGTCGATGCTGAGGATATGGAAAAACCATTTCTGCAGACTGTATAACGGCGACGAAGAACCAAATCCCGCTGTCAGGCAGAACGAACCATTCAACCCCAATGAAAGGGACGACGAAGATCAACAATTCCGTCCACCCGACCCGGATGAAGTGAGGATTGCCATATCTAAACTGAAATCCAACAAGGCTGCGGAAGCTGACGGCCTACCCGCCGAGCTTTTTAAAGCCGCAGGCGATGATTTGGTAAGGAGCATGCACCAACTCATCTGTAAAATATGGTCGGAGGAAAACATGCCCGATGAATGGAACCTCAGCATTGTTTGCCCGATCCATAAAAATGGAGACCCTTTGAACTGCGCCAACTACAGAGGCATCAGTCTCCTAAGTATCGCATATAAAATCTTATCTGCCATACTGTGTGAACGCCTAAAGCCATTCGTCAACAACCTGGTCAGTCCATACCAGTGTGGCTTTAGGACAGGAAAATCCACCATCGACCAAATATTCACACTACGGCAGATTTTGGAGAAAACCCAGAAGCAACAAATCGATACCCACCACCTTTTCATCGATTTTAAGGCCGCGTATGATAGCATCTATAGAGACGAGCTATACAGAGCAATGTCTAGTTTTGGCATCCCTACCAAACTCGTCCGTTTGTGTAGGATGACGATGGAGAATGCACGCTGCTCCATCAAGGTCGGTAAAGACCTAACCGAGACCTTTGATGTCAAAAAAGGATTCAGACAAGGCGACCCGCTGTCATGCGACTTTTTCAACATCGTTCTTGAAAGAATTGTTCAAAACTCGAACGCCAACACCAGAGGAACAATCTTTCAGAAGTCTGTCCAACTACTCGCATATGCCAACGATATTGACATTATCGGAAGAACGCAGCGTGATGTCAATGGCGCTTTTGTGGGTATTGCAACGGATGCCGCGAAGATGGGTTTAGCGGTAAACGAGGGTAAGACCAAGTATATGCTGTCAACGAGAAAGGACACCCAACACCGACGTCTCGGTCAGAACGTCACAGCAGACAGATATAACTTTGAGGTAGTCAAAAACTTTGTCTACCTAGGCACCGCTATAAACTCAGACAATGACACCAGCGCTGAAATCAAACGAAGAATAACGCTGCTTCTTTGGGCTAAGAAAGCAACTGGTAAACAAAGCCCTCTCTCGAACAACCAAGATAACGCTCTACAAGACCTTAATCGTCCCAGTCCTGCTATATGGCGCGGAGGCATGGACTTTGTCAAAAACGGATGAAGCTGCCCTTGGTTGCTTCGAGAGGAAAATTCTTCGTGTGATTTTCGGTCCCGTCTGCATAGACGGTGAGTGGAGGATTAGATATAATGACGAACTATACGGGCTGTTCAGCGACATCGACTTAGCCAGAAGAGTGAAGATCCAAAGACTGAGATGGCTAGGTCATGTAGATCGGATGGAAACCAATACTCCGGCCCGAAAAGTCTTCGAATCCACCCCCGAGGGACGGCGCAGTAGAGGAAGACCGCGACTCAGGTGGCGCACGCAAGTGGAAAGGGACCTCAACCAACTATGCGTGCGAAACTGGAGACAGCTAGCTAAAGATCGAGCTGGCTGGAGACGCTTGTTGGTTGATGCCCAGGTCCACCCCGGACTGTAGCGACACCTTAAGTAAGTAAGTAAGAAAGATGGATAAATAATTTTTTGGCCGAGTGATATGTTTTTGATAAGATAATTATCGTTTTTTAAGTCACTCAATACGCGACGAACACGTTCACCTGTTGATTTTATCACAACTATAGGAGGGACACTACCTTTTATGGCGTTTAAATATTCATTATTACTATCCGCATTTTCACAGGAGTCGTCCGGCAAACCGTAATAATTCTTATTGTTCACCATTGCTGAATCTCTCATATTTAAATTGAAAAATTTGATCCTGGAAAGTCTCCATAAGCTGATTCATGGTGCCCGAAAAGGTAGACAGCATTTGCGCTTGGCTTTTCTCCACCGCTGTAGCAACCATGTCCTTAAAATAGCGATGCATTGTCTCGTCGCCCTGCTTCATTTTATCGCTCAGGTCAACGAAGTCCGTTTTTATTTTAAATTTGTTGCCATAAATATATGGAAAATACGAATAGCCGAAATGATGGCTTAACATTATTTTTCAGTCGTATTGTAATTGTTTCGTCAATCACATTTATAAAAAGTAAAAAAAAAAAAAATTAATTCTTAAATTAAATTGCAAACAATTGTGAATTGATCATTCAAGTCTAACAAAATCGTATAATATTTGAATTGTGCGCCTAAGCGGCCATATTTATTTATTTAACGAAACATTTTATTCATTTTAATCGAAACACTATGTGAAAAGCCTAATGGAACAATAAAAGTACTTGTAATCGAATCGCCACCCGATATGCACGTATTTTAATTTCACCGCCGCCGGTACGTAGAGTTAATACAGTAAGTAAGAAAGTTTAATAAAGTAAGTAGTGCAAAATTACTTATCTTACAAAAACGATTGTAAAAATGTTCATGGTGTCCGAGCAGTGACGTAAAGAAAATAATAAAAGAAAACAGTGAAAGTGAAACAAATAACCAGTGTATACAAGAAAATACATATAAAATACATATATTCAAAATTACAAACAAAAAAAGTACATAGTACATAATACAACATATTGTGTGCAACAATATACACAATAAATCATAAAACATATATAAATAAGTGTCGGACAGTTTGGCATAATGGTATGCTGCATAAGCTTATGTCTTATAATTTTCCTGTTTACCTAGTCAAGATCATACAATCATTTTTATCAGGTGTCCGTCAATAATCACTTTTCAAGCGACTACTCAATCGTTGCAGGTGTTCCTCAAGGATCTGTGCTTGCGCCGGTCTTATTCAATATTTATACGTCTGATTTCCCAGTACTTAATAATTGTCAATCTGCTATGTTTGCTGATGATACCTGCATTCTCTCATCAGATGCTCTTGGTTCCAGTGTTTGCAGTCTGCTTTGAATGATGTACTAACGTATCTCAATAACAATACGATTAAAATAAATGCTCAGACTGTCTTTTTTACTAGAAAAAGAAAAGCCTGCTTCTTACCAAGCAACAATCTTCAAATTAACGGAACTCAGACTGAATGGAAAGACAGTGCCAAGTATCTTGGGGTTCACCTGCAACCGATATGTAAGATAAATGCTAACATTAAAATTCTATATCCGTTTATAAATCGCAAATCAAAGCTGAGTATTGATAATAAATTGATAATTTTCAAGACAATTATTGCTTGGAATAATAATGTTCTACGGATGCCCCGTTTGGGGAAAATGTGCAATCAGCCACATACGTAAACTGCAAATAAGCCAAAATAAACTTTTGAAAATGATTTTTGATCTCCCATGGCATTTTTCTACTGAAGAGCTGCATTTACTTTCAAATATTGATAAAGTTCAAACTAGAATCTCAAATCTATCAAATCATTACAACCTGTCTTGTAGTTTGTCTGTTAATCCTTTGATTTCCAATCTAGTCACATAATCATTTTAATACATCTCTATTATCACTTTTGTTATGTGTTTTTTTTTCCTATTTCTTTGTATATTATTTGTTTTTGTTATTTATTATTTATTATTTATTATTTATTATTTATTATTTATTATTTATTATTTATTATTTATTATTTATTATTTATTATTTATTATTTATTATTATTATTATTTATTATTTATTATTTATTATTTATTATTTATTATTTATTATTATTATTTATTATTTATTATTTATTATTTATTATTTATTATTTATTATTTATTATTTATTATTTATTATTTATTATTTATTATTTATTATTTATTATTTATTATTTATTATTTATTATTTATTATTTATTATTTATTATTTATTATTATTATTTATTATTTATTATTTATTATTTATTATTTATTATTTATTATTTATTATTTATTATTTATTATTTATTATTTATTATTTATTATTTATTATTTATTATTTATTATTTATTATTTATTATTTATTATTTTATTATTTATTATTTATTATTTATTATTTATTATTTATTATTTATTTATTTATTTATTATTTATTATTTATTATTTATTATTTATTATTTATTATTTATTATTTATTATTTATTATTTATTATTTATTATTTATTATTTATTATTTATTATTTATTATTTATTATTTATTATTTATTATTTATTATTTATTATTTATTATTTATTATTTATTATTTATTATTTATTATTTATTATTTATTATTTATTATTTATTATTTATTATTTATTATTTTATTATTTATTATTTATTATTTATTATTTATTATTTATTATTTATTATTTATTATTTATTATTTATTATTTATTATTTATTATTTATTATTTATTATTTATTATTTATTATTTATTATTTATTATTTATTATTTATTATTTATTATTTATTATTATTATTTATTATTTATTATTTATTATTTATTATTTATTATTTATTATTTATTATTTATTATTTATTATTTATTATTTATTATTTATTTTTATTTTATTATTTATTATTTATTATTTATTATTTATTATTTATTATTTATTATTTATTATTTATTATTTATTATTTATTATTTATTATTTATTATTTATTATTTATTATTTATTATTTATTTATTATTATTATTTATTATTTATTATTTATTATTATTATTTATTATTTATATTATTATTTATTATTTATTATTTATTATTTATTATTTATTATTTATTATTTATTATTTATTATTTATTATTTTATTATTTATTATTTTATTATTTATTATTTATTATTT